>PVLC010004560.1:0-59988 GCA_004027655.1 Graphiurus murinus | reverse complement strand
CAAGTCGCTGATATAATGCTTGTCACAGAAAAGGTTCTCAATACCTATAGCTTGAATGGACGGATGGATGCTGTATAAAAACAAAGACCAACCTAGCTTGCCTTTACTCCGGAGTCTTATTACCCAGGGAACCAACATTCACACGGAAAGAAGCCATTTGTATGGCCAATTGATTTGGTCTTAAGGGGCTGTCCTTTAAGCCGAGTGTGGTGGCACACACCTGTAATCCCAGTACTTGGGAGGCTGAGACAGGAGAATTGCAGATTCAAGGCCAGCCTCAGCAACTTACCGAGAGGCTCTCGGCAACTTAGCAAGACCCTGTTTCCAAATAAAAATAAAACATGACTAGAGGTGTAGCTCAGAAGTAGAACACCCCTGGGTTCAATCTGTAGTACCGGCGGGGTGGGGGGGGGGGAGCTACACTTTGCCAGGCACGGTGGAGCATACCTGTAGTTCCAGCTACTTGAAAGGCGTAGGTGAAAGGATTCTGGTTTGAAGTTAGCTTGGGCAATACAGGGAGACCACTGAGGGGTGGGGGGTAGGGGGAGAGAGAAGACTAGCAGGAGAGGAGAAGGAAGGAGAGGAGAGAAGGGGAGGGGAGGGGAGGAGAGAGGAGGAGACTGACTACATTTTGGGAATTTTTCTTTGTGTTTCTGAAGGACCTCCAAACCCCACTAATTGAAGCCCTTGTTTTACACTGCACGGTGACTTTGCCTGGCCTCATCCATCAGCAGGGGGAAGGCTGGAGTGCAGACTGTATTCCATAGGCCACCTTCTTTCCAGGTTCATATTGGTCACAAAATTTCTCTCCAAAATATTTCAGTCACTCCCATTTCAGCTTTCTGCTACCATGACTGCATAAGTCCTGCTTTTTAAACAAACACGCTCCTTTTCTTTGAACTCATATTTGATTTGAATGATTCCCCCTCCCATTACTGCACCCCATCCTTTGAGGTGAAGGTGCCTGACTTAGTCTTAACTCAATCCTTGGTATCTGGGAGACTCCCATGTTCAGGAAGCTGGCTCATGCCCAGCGCTATTCTTACAGCTCCCACCCACCATAGCCAGCGCCACCCCTGAACGCACTGTATCTTGAAACCAGCTTCCAGCCGCGTCCTCATCCACACCTTCGACTCCATTAAACAAGCCCTCAACCACACAGCACTTCCAGCCCAGCTTTCTTCTACTTCAAGTCAGCACCCAGCAGTCTGTCTCCAGACCCTTATCTCTCTAGAAACTGTCCTGAAAATCCCCCACTCTAGATCAATCCCGAAACCATCCATCTCCACTCCTGTATCTGAGCGCTACTGGAAAAGCCCCCAGAGCTGTAAGGATTGCTGTCACGACTCATCAATGGGCCACCATAGCAGCGGAGCCCATAATTCTGTTTGGAATGTTTTTCTCCTGTCTTCTTGTTTTTGCCGGTGACCTGTGGCAGTAAGCAAGCCTTCACCATGCTTTGCAATCCCCACCCAGCCTTCACCAGCGCTCTGTAGACAGCCCAGCCTCCTCGGTGTTAGGGAACTGAACTGACATGAATGGTTGTCCTCCATTGCCCTTCCAGCTTCACACATGTGTGTAACTACCTCAACCCCTCTGCAGCATAAGCCTCCTCAGCGACGTGTCCTCTCTGCTGGCTAAGGACGGTGTCCTTCAAGACCTCTGCTTGTGATCAAGTTTCGTCCTCCCATCCTCTCTCTCCCTTCCTATTGCACTTCACCACATTAAAGATGTTCCCTGTTTACTCTGCCCCTGCCTCTTTAGTGCGCCTGGCAAGCTGGCCTACGGGGAGGCACGTCCTGCCCGGCTCTAGCATCCCTCCACTGTTGCTCCCTCTGCCTTTGTCTTCTGCCCTGTGGTTCCCTCATCCCTGTTTCCCTTAGCATCCTGCGTAGGTGGCACGCTTCCAGGCAGTGTGCACACTGTCGGGCACTTTGTCACTGCTCTCTTCTTGTATTGCTTCAGGACACTGTTTCTAGAACTCATGCTTTAGTTCTAAGCACAGTAATCCCAACCACTAGAATCTGTTAAAATACAGAAATCTTGGAACCTGACTTGGCTAAGTACAAGCCACTGAGCTTCCTACTCCTAAATTGAAGAAAGAAGGAAAATGATATACTGCACTTAAAAAAAATGCTGTCTTCCTTTGAGTGTTGTCTTCTGTTTTCATTCAGACCTCCTGAAGAGAGTCTAGGTACATGATCTACATGTACATTTGACTTAACTCTTCATGGGTTGAGCTTATGAAGTGTGAACGTGATGTACACTTGCTTATTGGCAGAGTGGGAGGATGGGGAGAAACAATGATTGGAATGAAGGAAGGAATAGAAAATTTAAAGTCAGCAATTAGACATGATATGGGGACTATCATTTATTACTTTATTTTTCTAGATGGAGTAAAAAACTAGGAAATTTCAGATCATAAACATTTGCCTGTTATTACTTGTCAAAAAAGGATGAGAGAAATATGTTTTAAAAACATGATAAATCCATATCCTGGACAGATATAAGCTTGGTAAATGAGAGAAGTGCTTTGCTGGAAGGAGCTCTGGAGGCAGAGTATTCATCTGGTGAGCTGGCTACTTGGAATTATAATGTAATCTTTTTTATTTTTATTTTTATTTTTTTAGTACTGAGGATTGAACCCAAGGACATTCTACCCCTGAGCTACACTCTGAGACTGTTTTGTGTGTGTGTGTGTGTGTGTGTGTGTGTGTGTGTGTGCGCGGTTTGTGTGTATGTGTGTGTTTTTTAAACAGGCTCTCACTAAGTTGCCAAGGCATCCTCTGGTCTCAGCCTCCAGAGTACTGGGGATTACAGGCGTGTACCACTGCACCCAGCTTCTTCCATAACTTCTAAGTACCACAGTATCCTCTGCAATGAAATCTCCACAAGACTGAAAATCTGTATTGCCTGTGTACATCTTGACAGACACAAGAATGAAAACTTAGAAAATACTCAACTTTTCATGTCATATGCATTTTAGATTTGTATGTAGTAAAAATTTGATGTTTCCTTAAAGGTCAGATAAATTTTAAAACAGGGAAAAATTTGTTAGAAAAATGACTTGTCTCAGAAGTCAATTCACTGTCCCAAATCACATCCAGGAGCCTGGCAGCAGGGTGTGAACTGTAGGACAGCACTCAAAGTCCCCTGAGACTGCTCTCACCCACTCTGAGAAAAACAATCCACAAGGATTGCTCTGATTCTGCAGTTAACACAGCCATTTTTTTTTCCCCTCTGATTACATCACAACATCTTCTTTTCTTTACGCATCTAAAATGTTTCACAGTCTCTTCTGGTGCTCCTTAAAGAGACTATGGTAATTCAGAGGGTGGAGGCTTGGCCCTGTGGGGTGAGGGAGTCATGGGTGGCCATACACTAGAAGAGATACTGATTCTAGGTCTTTGGGTGGCTCTGGGGTCCCTCTCTAGATTCTTCCTCCTGAGAGAGAGAGAGAGAGAGAGAGAGAGAGAGAGAGAGAGAGAGAGAGAGAGAGAGAGAGAGAGAGGGAGGAAGTCCCACCTGTCAGCCCACTCCATAGCTCTTCTGGTTTCTGACTTTTGAAAACTCTGTATGATTTTACTTCAAGTTCTAGAGGAATGAGTTTATATTTTCCCTCCTTAAACTCTTAAAGATGTTTCTAGAGAACTTGTTTCCAGACATTTATGAACAATTACATTTTTCTTTCTTTATTTTGGTACTAGGGATTGAACCCAGGGGCCTTCTAGCTCTGGAATAGACCCCTGCTACTTTGTATTTTGGAACAAGGTCTCACTAAGTTGCTGAGGCTGGCCTTGAACCTGTGATCCTCCTGTCTCAGCTTCCCAAGTACTGAGATTACAGGCATGTGCTACCACACCCATCTTGTGAATAATTTTTTTAATTGAGGATATAGTTTGTTTTATTTCAACAACTTCAAAAAAAATCCCTAAAAAACTACTATCTAAAATTACCAACATTTCATTAAAAAATGAATATTAAGAACATTTAAGATATAAAATGAATAGATAAGCCAGGTATAATTCCAGTGCTTGGGAGGTTGAGACAAGAAGATTGCAGGTTCATGGCTAGCCTTAGCAACTTAGTGAGGCCCTTTACAACTTAATGAGACCCTATGTCAAAAAAATAAATAACATAAGGCTGTGGGATGTAGCTCAGAGGTAGACTGCCCTCGGCTTCAATCACTAGAATCAATTAATCAGTAAATATATATTTTTTAAATTTATTAATTGGTGCATTGTAATCATACATCTTTGTTAGGTACAAGCTGATAAAGACATATATGCACACATTTCTCACTTAACCCCTTTGCCAATTCCCTCCCTACTCCCTCTCCCTCCCTCCTTCTCAAGTTCAGTTTAGTGATTGACTTTGATATATTTGTGAAAATACATCATGTGCATTAAGGTGGCCCCTCTCACCCCCCCATCCATCACCTTCAATTAAGTCAACTTCTTTGCTTATCTAGGGTTTCTCCTTTTTCATCTGGAGACCCTCTTGTGCCCCATCATCTCCCTAGCATCCACATATTAGGGAGAACATATGCTTCTTTACCCTTTGTGACTGACTAATCTCACTCTTTTCCAGTTGCATCCATTTCCCTGCAAAGAACATGATTTTGTTCTTCTTTATGGCTGAGTAAAATTCCATTGTGTACATATCCCATAGTTTTTTAATCCATTCATCTGTCAATGGACTTCTTGGCTGTTTTCATAGTTTGGCAATTATGAATTGTGCATCTATAAACATAGATACACATGCATCAGTCTGATAGTTTGGTTTCCATTCTTTTGGGTAGATACCCAGAAGTGGTATTGCTGGATCATATGGTAGGTTCATTCCCATTGGTCTGAGGATCCTCCATATTGTTTTCCAAAGTGGTTGCACTAATTTGCAATCCCACCAACAATGTATTAGGGTTTCCACTTCTCCACACCCTCACCAGCAGTTGTTTGTGTTATTGATGATTGCCATTCTGATTGGGGTTAGGTGAAATCTCAAGGTAGTTTTGATTTGCATCTCTCTGAATGCTAATGATGTGGAACATTTCCTCATTCATTTATTGACCATTTGTATTTCTTCTTTTGTGAAGTATCCATTTAGTTCCTTTTCCCACTTTTTGATTGGGTTATTTGTTTTCTTAGCTGTGAGTTTCTTGAGTTCTCTCTGTATTCTAGATATTAGTCCTCTATCAGAGGAGTAGCTGGCAAAAATGTTCTCCCACTCTGTGGGCTTTCTGTTGAGGGTCTTGATAATTTGCTTTGCTACATGGAAGCTCTTCAGTTTAATGCAATCCCATGTACTGATCTTCCTTTGAGTTGCTTGTGCTTTTGGGGTCTTGTTGAGAAAGTTTTTACCTGTGCCTATGTGTTGAAGTGTTGAGCCTATTCCCTCTTCAAGTAGCTGCAAGGTCTCTGGCCTGACTTCCAGGTCTTTGATCCACCTTGAGTTGACTCTTGTGCAGGGTGAGAAAGTGGGGTTTCTTTCCATTTTCCTGCATATGGTTAACCAGTTTTGCCAACACCATTTGTTAAAGAGGCTATCTTTTTTCCAGTGTATATTTTTGGCTCCTTTGTCAAAAATCAATTGACTGTAAGCATGTGTGTCTGTTTCTGAATCTTCTATTTTGTTCCATTGGTCTATGTATCTGTTTTTGTGCCAATATGATGCTGTTTTTATTACTGTGGCTTTGTAGTAGAGTTTGATGTCAGGTGTTGTGATACCTCCTGCATGGTTCTTGTTGCTAAGAACTACTTTGGCTATTATGGGCTTTTTGTTGTTCCACATGAATTTAAGGACTGATTTTTCTATGTCTGTGAGGAGTGACCTTGGAAATTTCATGGGTATTGCATTGAATTTGTAGATCAGTTTTGGGAGGATGGCCATTTTCATGATATTTATTCTGCCTATCCAAGAGCATGGAAGATATTTCCATCTTCTAGGGTCTTCATCAATTTCTTTTTTCAACTTTTTATAGTTTTCCTTACCTCTTTGGTCTTTTACCTCTTTGGTTAGGTTTATTCCTAAGTATTTTATTTTTGGGGGTGCTATTGTGAGTGGAATTGTTTTCTGGATTTCTTTTTCAGTGGATTGATGGTTGGCATACAGGAAAACTTCTGATTTTTTAAGATTTATTTTGTATTTAGACACTTTGCTGAATTTGTTGATCAGTTCTGTAAGTTTTTTGGTTGAGTTTGTTGGGTCTTCTAAGTATAGTATCATGTCATCTGCAAAAAGGGATAGTTTTAGTTCTTTTTTCCCTATTTTTACCCCTTTGATTTCCTTCTCTTGCCTTATTGCTCTGGCTAGAGTCTCAAGTATTATACTGAACAGAAGAGGTGATAATGGACATCCTTGTCTTGTTCCTGTTTGTAGTGGGAACTCTTGCATTTTTTCTCCATTTAATATGATGTTGGCTGTGGGCCTATTGTATATTGCCTCTATGACGTTGAGGTATGTTCCTTCTATTCCAATTCTCTGCAGTGCTTTCAGCATGAATGGGTGTTGAATTTTGTCAAATGCTTTTTCAGCATCAATTGAGATGATCATGTGATTTTTGTCTTTGAGTCTGTTTATGTGATGAATTACATGGATGTTTTTTGTATGTTGAACCAGCCTTATATCCCTGGGATGAACCCAACTTGGTCATGGTGTATAATTTTCTTGATGTGGTTTTGAATGCGCATTGCTAGTATTTTGTTTAGCAGTTTTACATCTAAGTTCATCAATAACATAGACCTATAGTTTTTTTTTTCTTGAGCTGTCTTTATTTGGCTTTGGTATTAATGTGATGTTAGCTTCATAGAATGTGTTTGGGAGGGTCCCGTTTCTTTCTATTTCACAGAATAGTTTGAGGAGTATTGGGATTAGCTCTTCCCTAAATGTTTTATAAAATTCACTTGGAAAACCATCTGACTTTGGGCTTTTGTTTGATGGTAATCTCGTTATTGCTGTTTCTATCTCTTTGATTGTTATTGGTCAGTTTAAGTTTTCTATATCTTCGTGACTCAATTTAGGAAGGTTATATGTGTCTAGAAATTTGTCAATTTCTTCTAGATTTTCCATTTTGTTGGAGTATAGTTTTTCAAAATAGTTTCTTGATGATCCTTTGTCTTTCCATACTGGCTGTGGTAATATCACCTTTTTCATCTCTTATTTTGGAAATTTGGGTTGATTCTCTCTTTCTTTTGGTTAGGTTGGCCAATGGTTTATCTATCTTGTTTATTTTTTCAAGAAACCAGCTTTTGGTTTTGTTGATTTTCTGTATTATCTTTTTATTCTCTACTTCATTAATTTCTGCTCTGATTTTTGTAATTTCCTGTCTTCTACTGGCTTTGGGATTAGACTGTTCTTGGTTTTCAAGGGCTTTGAGCTGTGTCATGAGGTTATTTATTTGGTGATTTTCTGTTCTTCTTATGTGGGCACTCAGTGTTATAACGTTTCCTCTTAGTACTGGTTTCAAAGTGTCCCAAAGCTTTTGATATGTTGTGTCACTGTTTTCATTGGTTTCTAGGAATTTTTTAATTTCTTCCCTTACCTCTTCTATGACCCAATCCTCATTCAGCAGTCTGGTGTTCAGTCTCCATGAGTTTACATGGTTACTCTGGGTCTTCTTAGAGTTGAGTTCTAATTTCACTCCATTGTGGTCTGAAAAGATGCAGGGAATTATGTTACATTTTTTGAATTTTCCAATGCTTGCTTTGTGGCCCAGAATGTGGTCTATTTTGGAGAAGGTTCCATGTGCAGCTGAGAAAAATGTGAATTCAGCTGTAGTTGGGTGAAAGAGTCTATACTTGTCTAATAGGTCCATTTGGTTTATGGTATTCTTTAGGTCTGAGGCATCTTTACTGACCTTTTGTTTAGAAGATTGGTCTAGTGGTGTGAGAAGAGTATTGAAGTTTCCCAATATTAGTGTATTGGGATCTGTGTGTGTCTTTATATCATGCAGAGTTTGTTTTATAAAAGTGGTTGCATGTATGTTTGGGGCATAGATGTTGATAATTGTTATTTCCTCTTGCTGGATTGTTCCTTTTACTAGTAAAAAATTACCTGCTTTGTCTCTTCTGATAAGCTTAGGCTTGAAGTCTAATTTATCTGATATCATGGTTGCTATTCCTTCTTGTTTCAAGTTCCATTGGCATGAATTACCTTTCTCCAGCCCTTTACCTTTAGTTTGTGGGAATCTTTGCTTGTAAGGTGTATTTCTTGCAGGCAGCATATAGATGGATTCTGGGTTTTAATCCATTTTTCCACCTTGTGCCTTTTTATTGGGGAGTGGAGACCATTTATATTCAATGTGATTTCTGAGAGATGACTTTTAATTCCTAACATTTTGAGTTTCAACTTCTGTTTTCAGTGGTGTTTATTCTTCTTTGCTTAGTTGTTTGCTTCCTGGAAACTATTGTTTCTCTGGTTCTGATGTTTACTTGTTAGTTCTTCTTTGTATTTAATCTCATTAAGTATTTTCTCTAGTGCTGGTTTGGAAGACATAAATTTGTTCAGTTTATGTTTGTCATGGAAGATTATTATATCCACGTCAATTTTTGAGAGAGAGTTTTGCTGGGTATGAGAATCTTGGCTGCAAGTTATTTTCTTTCAGAGTTTGGAATATGTTACTTCAGTCCCTCCTGGCTTTCATGACTTGATTTGGGAAGTCTGGAGTGATTCTAATTGGCTTGCCTCTAAATGTCACTTGGCCTTTTACTTTTGCTGCCTTTAAAATTCTCTCCTTAGCCTCTACATTAGTCAACTTGATTATTATGTGGCGTGTTGAGCCTCTTCTTTGGTCTTGTCTTGAGGAAGTTCTGTATGTTTCCTGTACCTATGTGTCAACTTTTCTTTCTTTCTTTGGAAAATTCTCTGATATTACTTCTTTGAAAAGATTGTTTATTCCATTAGTTTCAACTTCTAATCCCTCTTCTATGCCTATTTTTCTTAGGTTAGCTCTTTTAAAATTGGCCCAGATCTCATCGATGTCCAATTCATACTGTCAAAAATTTTTTTCTGAATTATGTAGTATGGATTCATTTTTGGAATGGTCATCTTTTAAGAGTAATATTCTATTTTCCATGTGGTCTAATCTACTGCTTATAGTTTGTATTGATGCCTTCACTTCTATTATTGCATATTTCTCATCCTTCACTTCCCTCAAGGCTTCTCTATGATTCCTGCTCAGGGTGTCAGATTCTTTGTTTATTTGTTCCTTTATTTCTTCCAGCTCTCTCTGCATTCTTTCTGAAAGTTTTGTATCATTTCTATTATTAAAGATCTGAATTGGTCTTCTGGTAATCTCTGCTATTCTGTGTTGATGAGTTCTATTATTGTGGGATTGTGGTGGCTCATTGATTCTTTGCTGTTTTTCCTTCCCATGGTTTCCCTGTTCTTAAATTTATATCTTTGCTGCTCTTGCAAGCTTTCTCATCCAATCTCTACAGTGGGGGTTTAGAGGTGTCTGCTGGTATATACAGGGACAGGTTGTGTTCAGTGGTAAAGGTTGGGTGACAAGTCACAGTTATGAATTCAAGAATAGGGTAAAGTAGAGGGTATGGTCCAGTGGAATAAGAGGTTGAGTGTGTTCAGTTGATATATGGTAAAGCTTAGAGGTAGTGGATATGTTGGAGGATTCTGGTCGTCAATGTAGAGTTTTAGGTGTGGTAGTATGAGATGGTCTTGATATGAGACAGGGAAAAAAGAAAAATGAAAAGTGAAAAGAAAAAGTGTTGAGGATAAGATATAGGTGGGAGAGAGGGAAGGAAGCTTGTAAAAGAGATAAGGAGGAGAGTCAACAAACTGAGGAAAAAATAACAAAGCAACCAATCATCCAAACAAACATAAATAAATCAAGGCAATACAAAACAAAAACAGAGTAAAAATAAAACAAAAAAACAACAACAAAAAAAAACAGAACACACAAAAAAGAAAAAAAAAAGTAAAAAACCAACAGCAAGAAACAAAAACAAAAACCCTGCTAGTTTCTAAGTACAGAGCTGAATTGGCCTCAGCAGTCCTTTTGGATCTACATGGATATTTTCAGCTTTTAAATATCTGCCCACTCTATTAGATTTTCAAATGGGGCTCTGGCCTTCTTATTTACTCTCTCTTTCAGTCCAGGCAGGGAGTTCCGCTGGTGCCTCTCCCGCTGCAAGCTTGTGTCTCTGAGCTCTCCACAGGGCCTGTCTGTATCTCTCTCTCTGCCTTCGCTGGTGGCGGGAGTGCAATCTAAATACCCTGCAATCTAAATGCCAGGCATTACCAGGGTGCTTGGAAGTTCTCTTTGCCCTGTGTGTACTGGGTCCCGCCCTCAGTTCTGCTCCTATCCAATCACTAGAATGGTGGATGACTGAGTCTGTGCTTTGTATAGGGGCCCTTGCACCCTGGAGGTGCAATCCAACTTACAGATCCCTGCTGCTCTGGCTCCCCTCAACAGGGATCTAGAACAATTTAGTCTGAATATTGATTGTAAAAATTATTTTTTCCAAGTCAATTAGATAGGATTTTAAAAAATAAATATAAAGCTGATTTTCTTTGAAACTGATCCCTTCTGTGTTCTGTTTCTGATTTCTAATGATAATGCTTCTGATTGTAGTATCTATCTATGTAACTTTTTTACTCTGATGATTCAAAACCTAATGTAGCTGACAGGAGTCGAGAAAAAAGTTTGGCGGGCAGCATGCTTGATGGTTGTTGAATGTGGGGTGGCAAATGGGTCCCAGGCAAAGCAGGAAGAGTGAGACAAAGAAAATTAAATTGGCCTGCCCACAAAAACAAGGAAGATTTAAACTTTTCTAAGTAATTTCAGAGAGAAACAGGGAGCGAGGGCTTCTGCATAAACAGGAAGCATAGCCAGCTGTATAGAAGGGGGAGGAGGCCAGGGAGATGCTTCTCAGGGAATGGCCCAGAGGCTTCCAGGAATGGAGGGTCTCAGGTGCATTAATAGGCAATTTTCAATCATGCTTTCCCTATATTCTGATCCTTCGGTAAATTTTGTTAAAAGTACCACTCTGTGTGGGTGATACCTTGAAAAAATCATGGAGGAGCACCCATGTTTGCACATTTGGTTTGATGCAGAGTGAGAGAGGCAGTGGGTACAAGAGGTGAGAGCCCAAGAGGAAGATGACCTAACAGAAGGAGGATGTTAGGAGAGGGAGAAACTATGAAAAACGGAAAGTCCCTGAGATTCCCAAGAAATTCAGGGAGTCAGCTACATGAAGGATTGGGACTAGATGTATTTTTATTTCAACATTAAAGACAGGGTGCTCTCAGGAGACAGAAGACTTGGAAACACCCACACGGCTGACTCTTGGGTTGTACTTGTAAATGCTTCTGCTGTTCGTACAAATGGCAGCATCTCCTGACTTGTTCCTGACAAGTTGATCAATGTCTTCAACTTGAGGGGGCAAACAGAAACGGGAACCTTCTATGTGACATCCAGTGTCCTCACATCACGGGAGGATCGTTGCAGAGTTATTTTCAGCACCTGGCACTTTCCCGAGGAAAATGATTATGATGGTGAGGCATCATCAAAATGATTTGGTTTTAGTGCTCAAGCCCACGAATCTGCAGTATGTAAAATACTGCTTCCTCCAAAAATCATGGGTTTTTTTGAGAAAGCAACATCATACAGACATTTCTGAGATCAAGAACAGGAAATGAGTGATTCAGCAGGCTGGATTTCACCCAAGGAGCTGTCTCCACAGCTGTAGAGAATAGCTGCAGAAAGTTCCAGAGGATTTGCCTGGTACCATTTAAAAGCAGGCCAGGCTGGGAACCACAGAGAACTCTCTGGAGTGTGATGAAGGGCAGTTGGAAAGCCCCCCCTGGACTCCCCAGAACTATGTCGGCCTGGTACACTGCTTGACGAGGGTATCTTCTAACTGCCTTGGAATCCACACTTGGAAGTGGTCCAGTGCGACTCAGGACTAAAGAGAAAGTGAGCATCTTCCAGGGGAGGAGCCACAAGGTATTTGTTCTGCTCAGAGACTGGTGTGTGTGTGTGTGTGTGTGTGTGTGTGTGTGTGTGTGTGTGTGATTTACTGTGAAAGTTGGCACTGCTGTGCCATTTTCCAAATCTAATACAGCATTGATTATCCAGAGAGGACTACCTTTTCTGCAGGACTGGGGTGGGACCTCTGTTAGTATCAATTCATTTGTTCTCTCTCTCTTCCTTAAAGAACAAGCCAGGCATGTGAGTACATGACTAGAATCCCAGTGCTTGGGAGGCTGAGACAGCAGGATTGCAGGTTTAAGGCCCTCAACAACTTAGTGAGATCCTGTTTCAAAAATAAAAACTAAAAAGGGCTAGGTATATAGCTTGGAGGTAGAATGACCCTAGGTTCAATCCCTAGTAAAAAAAAAAAAAAAAGTACACTCAACAAACACCCAATTTTTTTACTGTTTTCATCTAATTTCCCCTGTGATTCTTGTGAGTATACCTCTGCTGACTCTATGCCATACCATTTTGAAGGAAATTGCCCAGGCAAGAAGATTGGAGACCTGCCATTGGGAGAGAAGAACAGCCCTCTTCTAGTATGTGTTTTCACACACACAGCACATGTGCTTGGTGCAGTAAGACAGCAGCATTTCTTGCACTTGATGTCCAGACCTGTCATGCATCGCCTTGTCCTGACACCCCCACCTGCACCCCTGGACCACTTGACTACATTCCTAGATTCTTCTAAGAAACCTTAATGGGTCTATCTCCAGATTTTTCACACTCCAGCTATCTCTCATCCCACCCTCAGTTTAATCTTTCTAAAACAGGGATTTTCATAATGCTAAAACATCTTCAGAAGTATATGCATTAGCTTTGTAGTATCCAGCGAATATTTTTCAGGGTCTTATCTGTGTTCTGTTGTACTTTATGTATTTATGCAGCTGTACGCACTCTTTTTTTTTTTTTTTTTTCTGGTACTGGAATGGAACCCAGGGGTATTCTACCTCTAAGTTGCTGAGGGTCTCACTAAGTTGCTAAGGCTGTCCTCGAACCTGCAATACTCCTGTTTTGGCCTCCAAAGTAATAAGTTTACAAGTGTGTGCCCCCATGCCCAGATTTGCATACACCTTTTAAAAATGAGTAGTGGGTATACATGCAAGGGGACATATGTATACTATATGTGATAAGATATGCCAGCCCAGCAGAGGGAAGTTTAGTGGGAGAGTTCTCTGGATAATCCTGTGTGACTGTTGTGATGCAATGATGGTGAATTCTGGAGAGTGACACTTGCTTCTGACCTGGAGGATCCTGAAGGCAGGAGGCTGGATTGAGCAGCTGCCATTGAGGGTAAAGACAAAGGTCAGCAGTATGGCAAGGATGCTTGAGTTTACCAAGGACTCAAGACTTCCTAAAGGGGCCCCATGTAGAGGGTCAGCTTTGGAGCCTTCTCCAGCCATGCGTCATTGTACTCACCAGTTTGCATAGGGCATCTGAAGAAGTCATGCAGGCACCCCCTGAGAAACGTAATCTCGTGCCAACCCCTATTGGCCAAAAAACTACACGAGCAGGAGAAGTTAGCTAAAACAGTAAAACAAACTAGCATCTTCTCTACACCGTGCCAGGCCCGGAGCGGGGCCATGGAACCTGGCCAAGGTGCACAGAAGGAAGGGAGGGCTGGTACGGCATAATAAAGGCACTGGGGAAAGAAAATAAAATGGTTTCTTGTTTTTACTCTAACGAGTTGCACAATAAATATTATAGTATACATATATTTGTACAACAAGCCCAAAAGTTTAATTTAAAAAATTAATGTAATAAATACTTTGTAGATCTATTATATCTTAGCCAGATGCATGGCACTTGTGATACAGAAAGAAATAAGTAATAGTTCATTCCTTAAGGAATTTATACAAGGGAGATTGTCATGAAAACATGTAACTAGAGCAAGGTTTGTACTAACATTGAACAGACATTTATTGCTTACTTACTTTTTACAGGGGTTTGTACTAAAGCAGCTTTAGTACAGTATATGGGAGTGCAGAGGAAAAAGCATCTAAAAGCTGCTCCTGGCTCCAATGACTTGGCCACAACGGAAGTAATCAATTCCATTTACCACTACTTCTCCTTCAAAAGTTTTTGTTTTTCTGCTGAAAACCTTGTTCTTCACTCTGTCCTTATTTTACTCACCTACTTGTGCTGTGGCTTAAACGCTTGTGTCTTCCCTTCCAATCCATATGTTGAATACCCTCCGGGCAACGCTATGAGGAGGTGGGGCCATCGGGAGGCGATTAGGTGGTGGGATTAGTGCCTTTATAAAATAGGCCCTCAACTATGTGAGGATGTTGGGAGAAGATAGCCATCTATGAACCAGAAAGCACATCCTCACCAGACGCAGATCTCCTGGTACCTTGACCAAGACCATCTCAGCCTCGAGAACAGTAAGGAATAAATTCCTGTTGTTTATAAGCCACTGCAGCTATAATACTTTGTTATAGCATCTGGAACTGACTGATACAACTTATGTCCATGGAAAATACCATGCCTCCTATTCTCTACTTTTATAAATGCTACTTATCTTTGCATTACAGCTCAAGTCCTGGCACCTTCCCTAACCGTGACCAACCTTCAAACTCTAAGACATTTTTATTTCCTGTTAGTGCTAATTACACACTGTCATGTTGTATCTCTTGACCACAGCTCGTTGTTGTTTCACTGCAAGCTTGTGACAGACACTGTTGCTTACCTATCAACAGCTGCTCCGCACTCCCACCTAGAAGGCCCAGGTGTACTCTTTCTTTCTTTCTTTCTTTCTTTTTTTCTTTCTTTCTTCTTTCTTTCTTTCTTTCTTTCTTTCTTTCTTTCTTTCTTTCTTTCTTCCTTCCTTCCTTCCTTCCTTCTTTCTTTCTCTCTTTCTCTCTTCCTCTCTTTCTCTCCTCCTTTCTTTCTTTTCACTAGTCACTAGTATGTGGCTCATGCCTGGCCAGTGAAGTCCAGGGAATGATATTCTTGGACACAAGAGAAAATGTCTTTCTACAACAATATTTTCATCCATAGTATTTGTCCTGTGGCAGCCATCTTTCAATTATGCGAGGAGACCCCGCCCATGCATTAAGGTCCTGCACTCGTACTTTAGGGTTAGGGTCCAGCTGGGAAACAGTAACTTGACAGGAGAGGTTTACTATAAAGGATTGTTAGCTAAATAGGGGATTCACTACTAAGGGATAAAGAGAACACTCTAAAGAACATAGGAACAGCAGCCAGGTGTGGTGGTGCATGCTCGTAATCCTGGTACTTGGGAGGATGAAACACAGGAGGTTTGTAGGTTCCAGACTAGTTTTATAGCAACCTAGGGAGACTCTCAGCAACTTAGCAAGACCCTATCTTAAAACAAAAAATAAAAAGTGTTGGGGATGTAGCTAAGAGTTAGAATGTCGCTGAGTTGAGGCCCCAACACTACACCTCTCTCCTCATACACACACAAAAAATATAGAAACTGCAGACGAAGGAACAGTCCCATGTCTAAATCTGACATATTGTATCTAAGGAAGGAACAAATCTGGAATAAAGCCCAACACCCTAGGGCTGAGTCAAAGCTCATTGCAGAGTGTGGCTGAGACCTTCTGGAGACTGGAGACTTTGGCTGAGCTGCCTGGAGCAGGGCTGGCGGATGTGAAGCTGCTTATTGGGGTGCTGGCAAAGCACCCTCCAGGGGTTCCCTAAGAAATACAGGTTAGTTGCCACAAGGGGTGATGCTGAAACTTGCCAGCAAGCTGGCTGAGGTACCGCCCTCTGGGATGCCTCTGAAGCTTGCTGGCTGTGCGCTGCTGTGGGGCCTCACACCGACTGGGAGGCTGGCAGACTTCCCTGGGAATCCACTCTTGGAGTGCAGTGAGCACAAGGTGTCTCATTGCCTGCCCCACCCTAGGCTGTAGGAGCAACAGGAAGAACTCCCCCTCTGGTGAAGAAACTACATTGTCCCTGCCCCAAAGGAGAAGTTTTTCCAGGGTCAAGAAGCACAAGAAAGAAGGGTGAATTTGAAGTGGAGAGGCAATGAACTGAGAACTGCAGCAGGTGGACAAACCACGTGTCCAGGACAGCACAGGGGGCCTGCCAAGCCAAGCCTAAGCAGCTCTGTTCCCAGGACCCTCTTTATATGAAATCATAAATTGTGTGTTTTTCATCCCGCACACAGCTGAAAGTACAGTCATGAACCACAAAATGACAGTCCAGGCAGTGACGGACCACATAGGACAGTGGTCCCATAAGATTATAAGGGGGTTGGAGAGTCCCTATCACCCAGTGACATCGGAACCGCCACAGTGTCGCAGCACAAGCCATTACTCCCATGTTTGTGGTGATGCTGATGTAGACAAACCTACCTTGCCGCCAGTACGTGACAGTATAGCACCTGTAATTATGTACAGGACATAACATTAAAAATGATAAGACACTATGTTACTGATTTATGTAGCCATTGTACTTTTGTGATTTTAGAGTGTACTCATATTTAAAAAGCTTCCTGTGCTGCCAGCAGCAGCCTTGCACATCTCGTGGCATCAAGTGACAATACCATGCAGGTGGAAAGTGGCACACCTAGAGTAAGTACAGTCTACCATGCTCACCCAATGACAATGGGCAGCTCACAATGCATTTCTCAAATCGTATCTCTGTTGGTAGGGAATGCACAACTGAATATTACTTGAAATAAAACTTAATTGTCTTATGTTTATCAAAACATTATATACACATGGCTAACAAGCCTAAATAATACAAAGGGACTTTAAATAAAACACAACAGCTCTGAGTTCTACTTATCTTTACCAATTATTTTTTAATTATTTGAGTTAAATATGCATAACATAAAATATACCATCTTAGTCATTTTTGAGTGTATAGTTCAGTATGGAATTAAGTTCATTCACTTTGTTGTACAACCAATTCTGTTTTATAATTTTATTTTTGGTTCTTTTCACATACCTGAGATATTTGCTGTTTTCACATACCTGAGATATTTGCTAAAAGATAACACCTACAAGCAATAAACGAAAACACTGGTTTTTGTTTATTGCTTGTAGGTGTTATCTT
The DNA here is from genome assembly GCA_004027655.1 of Graphiurus murinus. Classification (NCBI taxonomy): domain Eukaryota; kingdom Metazoa; phylum Chordata; class Mammalia; order Rodentia; family Gliridae; genus Graphiurus; species Graphiurus murinus. The sequence goes on along the minus strand of PVLC010004560.1, from coordinate 42,968 downwards.
TTTACTTTCTTCTATAATGCTGATTTAAAGCCCACTTACCTCATATCTCCTTCTTCAACCCAAATAACAATGTAATTGTTTCAAATATACCTAACTATTCTTTACTCCAGGAACCTATAATATTTAAGCAACCATTTCTTTACCATAAACTATAGGCAGTATCTCTTTTACTCTCTTTTTGAAAATCAAATATGCCTCACTTTTTGTAGCTAAAGGGAGAGTTATAAAAAACAAATTCACCAAACCCTCATGTTAATGGCTGAGTAAAGTTTTGGATCCTTTTACTAGAATCCCCAAATGATTCATGGTTACACAGGCAGAAGGCCAAATTTCTGTGTTTTGTTTCCCTGCTTAGCTTTCTGAAGGACTCTAAGCAATGTCAATCCTTTTCAGGGGTGTTCCCTCTGCCAAGGAAGATCTGGGTGTTAGGAATGCCACGCACGGTCTCCAGCCGTGCCACCCTGCACAGGCCCGATCTCGGAAACTGAGCGGGGTTGGTCCTGGTTAGGACTAGACTGGGAGAAATGCCATGTGTGCTGCTTCCAAAAATTATGGCTGAGTGTCATCCTTTGGGGGAATTTTGGCAGCAGTGGCAACTACATTCTTGTAGCAGAGCCTGGTGCACAGTTCCTCTCCTGAGACCTGTCTTCTGTCTTCATGGTTTCCCAAATTTTATGTTCTCATTTTCTTGGTGGAATCCTGTGTTTCCCCAAGGCACATTCTTTATTAGCTTCTTAAAAATGGTTGCATGAAAAGTGCATTTTCTAAATCCTTGCATAGCTGAAATTTTTGTTTTGCATGTATACTTAATGGATAATCTGGTTTTTGTTGTTGATGTTGAATTTACATACCATAAAATTCATTCTTATAAATTGTACTATTCGACTCTACTGTATTTTTTATTATATTCACAAATTTTCACAACCATCACCCACTATCTAATTCCAGGACATTTTTTATTGTTAGTTAGGTCCTTAACTTTTAGGTATTTATGCAGGAAATCTTCCATAAAAGTTCTTGGGAGGAAGGATTACATATCACACACTTGGTGCTAGGTAAAAGCAGGTGCTCACTGAGTAGGAGGAAAGGCAAAAGAAAGTCTAGAGCCACCATTGCTGGCCCGATGGAGTAAGAGGCCATGCTGGGAAGGCCTGTGTGGTATAATTTGTGGGTAGCAGTAGGAGCTGAGGGTGGCCCCCAATAGCCAGCAAGGAACTGGAGAACATTATGCTAAGTGAGATTAGTCAGTCACAAAAAATAGAAAGTCAATGTTCTCCCTAATATGTGTAAGCTAGGGAGCAAATGGGACATAGGAGAGATTCCAGATAAAGGAGGAGAAACTTTAGATGAGTGAAGAAAGTGACCTAACTGAGAGAGATGGGGGGGGGGGAGAGAAACACCTCAATGGACATGATGTGCTTACACAAACTTAGCAAAGTCAATCACTATGCTGAGCACTGGCAAGAGGGAAGGGCGGGGGGAATAGGGTGGGAACTGGGGGAGGGCTCAATGAGTGCTGTGTGCATGTATGCCTCTACCATCCTGAACTTCATCAAGATGTATGATTACAATGCACAAAACAAAACAAAAAAAGCCAGGACCTTCAGTCCTCCAACTACAAGGAAATGTTTCTGCCAACAACCTGAATAAGTTTGGAAGCAGATTCTTCCCCAGTAGAGTGTGCAGATGAAAACAGAGCCCAGGAAATCCCCCAATGATAGTCTGTGTGATCATTAGCAGAAAACCCAGCTAAGCTGTGACCAGAATCCTGACCCACAGAAACTGTGAGATAATAAATTTGTTTAAGCTGCTGAATCTGTGGTGAAATGTTGCAGTGAAATAAACAACTAATATACCTGGCCTCAGCATCTTCCTGTTGCTCATTTCAGGGAGAGTCCAGCACAGAGCACCAACCTCCATTCAACATTTGTCAGCAGTAAGAATAGGCTTTCCAAACTGGAGAGAAGTCATCAAGCTGGTGTCATGGATTCTGCTGCAACTTTGGAAGAAGTTCATTATTCCTCACATCCCCTTGAGAAACAGAAGTATGAAGGTCCAAGAGCAAATTTGCAAGGTCAAGACATGGTGAAGATCTTCAGGAGTCTTTCTTATCATGTGGAAAAGGATGAGGAATACTGAGTTGATCTCACCTCTGCCATTGCCGGGGATGAACATAAGAAAGAGACAGAAGGCATCCTTTGTTGTATTTTTGTTTGATTGTTTTGATGGCAGAGGAGACTGAAGCTCAGAGATTGGCTGGGAGACAGCTTTCTGGGGTACAGGGCATCTTATTTGGAGTCAGGAGACAAATTCACATCCTCTACCTGCTATTTCCCAACCTCAGCAAAGTTGCTTCATGCCTATAATTAAGTCATCTCATCTGCAAAAAATGCAGCCAAACTCTTTTAAATTTTTATTGTGATGAGTAATTAGTGTCCTGTAAAGCATTTAGGATGGGGCAACATTTAGTACATGCTGACCTCCCTGATAAATTCCCTGTTCCCACTTGTTCACGGTTAGTCACGTAGTTTAGTTATCCCAAGAGGTAACACTATTCAGGATCTTGTTCATTTTTTTTAAACTTTTCCATCCCAGTCCCTGCGATGCTTCTCCAGGCAGATCCTAGGCAGCTGGGGTTACCATGTTCAAAAGAAGAAAGTCGGCAGCCCACGTGACTTGGGGTAAAACCTGCACCCTGAGCTTTGTAGCCAAGCAGGAAACAAATATCGAGGAGCAGAGTGCTGGATTTCATGTCTATTGGAATTTGCTTTTCTGTATTAAGCCCTGCGGTTCTCAGCCCCACAGGAATCTCCTAGGCAACATGGCATGAGACTCCACCTGCTATTTTGCTCCAGTTTGCAACTGGCCAAATACCCAAGACTTGTTGTGGCTCTCAGACTCCTCAAATGGAGGGGATTGTGATGATTATACATTAAGGGACGGTGTTTCTGCTGCCTGAATTTGACCTTGTTCTGAGGGGCCTTTTTATTACTAAGGTTTCTAGGTAGAAGCAATAGCAGGAAAAAAAAAAAAAAAAAACCACTAATTGGGAAAATAACCTGGAGCATTTATAAGGAGTTAAAGGAAGGCCAGTGTGTTTGGAAAATTATATATAAATATGAAGATTGGCAACAAATGGGAAAACTGCTGAGTTAGAGAGGGGCTGAGAGGAACAAATTCTGTGAACTTTGGTAAGTAGTCTGAGAAACCTCCTAATTGCAAAGAGATTTTTATTTTTAACACTTTAATTAATTAAACAACCAAGCTTAAGCAAAAGAGCATTACCAATAGCTTCAAACTCCACTTGTCATTCTGTGACTCTCTATTACCCCCCCTCCCCAGCTAAATATCCACTCTTAGGAAGTTTACACTAATGAACCACTTACTTTAGGTGTACTTGCAAGAGTTTCTCTGAGCCATACAAATAGGGAAATTGCTGAGCCATACATTTTGTATACCTTCACATTTAAGAGAAAATGCAAAATTGCTTTACAAAATGTTTGAACCAGTTTACACTATCAACAACCAAGTATGAATCTCCATTTCTGCACATGCTTACCATTACAAAATGTTTTCCAATTTAAGAAATTGGCCATTTTGTGGGGGTGTAAAATTATATTTCTTAATTTGAATTTTCCTTTGGCTCACTAATAACAAAGTTGAGCATCGTGTCACTTGCTAATTTATTTTCATGATTTTTCCACAAAATGCCTAGTTATATTTTTGCCCATTTTCATATTACATTATAGCTTTCTTATTGGTTTGTAAGGTCTTTGTATATATTAGATAATACCTTTTGGTTTTATGCATTTACGTCAATCCATTGGCCAAGTAATGCTAACTTAATCATTTCTCAACTGATCTGCCATGTCTCTTCTGTATATGATATTTATAATTTCTTTCTCCTTTATGTTTAAATAAACATTTAAGACTAAAAAATGTTCTAAGAAATACTTTAGCTTTACCTTATTTTAAGTTTGAAAATATAGCATTTTAAATATTCCATTCCAATAGTCCATACTTTATAATATGATTTCTACTTTACTTGTTTATTATTTAGAAGCACATCTTAAATTTTCCATATAAATGCATATTTTTCTGTTTACTTTTTATTTGTAAATTACTCCAATGCTGTCAGAAGATATGATCTGAATGAAACAAAATTTATTGACATTTTTAAGAGCTTACTCGTGTATTTTAATACATGTGTCAATGTGCATAAAGTGTATAAAAACATATTATTGTCAGGTTCTCAGTTTTCTAACTCTTATCTCAAGTCGATAAGTTATATTGTTCAAATTTCTTACATTTTTACTATTTGGGGGATCAGTTTGACTATCAATCACAGACATTAAGTTTTTTCCACTATGATAGTGGGTTTACCAGTTTCTCTTTTAATTTTTCAAATAATTTTATTTATATATTTGTGATATTATGTGACATAATTTCCAATAATGACTTTATTTCATTGTGTAGCAATTCTTTTAATTTCCAATAGTATTATCTGAAAAATTATTTTGTGTGAAGTTAACATTACTACATTTTCTTTCTTTTGGTTATTCATTTAGTATTTATTTTCAGTCCTTTTACACTTGATCATGTAGTACACCATCATTTTTTTCTATTATTTTACAAATGTTTCTTTTCCCTGACGCCATAAATTACCATTTTTTCTACTTGTTTAATCTAATCTATCACTGACATATATCCAAACTAAACCACCTATAAAACTCTCTTAACACATTAGGTATCATATAATTTTCATTTTCTTGCAACCTCTGGCCTACTCCAGAAGTGCTAATTGCTCTATAGATTCACTATTCATATTGGAATTTGAGAATATCTCTTTGTCATCATCTTGTAAACTTCCTTTTTTCCTTTTCTTGAGTTGGAAACTATTTCTTGGGTCCAATTTCTCCCTGGTTTTTGGTCACTTTCATCTTCAGTTTGGGAGAGCATGCTGGTCAGTGTTGGTTCATTGAGCTCTACACATCCGTCTATGTCCTTCTGGCTCCACTTTGTGCCCTCAAAGGCTGATTTTATGTACTGCACCAAACTCTTGTTCTCTGACTTCTATATAGGTGCAAACAGTAGAAATCACTAGCAGGCAACTGAAGAAGAGGGGAGTAGGGTCAGAGTATTCAACCACAGGCTTCCTTCTTTACTACTCTCCACTAGTCGCCTATGTTCCTCACCTAGATAACTCTTACTGAAGTTCCAGCTGCTTCTCTGGGGTTTGTCCCCTGATCCTTTCAGACTACGGGTGGTAACTGTTTCCCATCATTTCTAGCACAGGACTGCTTCTCCCCCTTCCGCTTTGCTGCATGCCTTTGATTTCACTCTTGATTTCATCTATTTTCTATGGGCAACATGATTAACATAGGCTTTACTGGCTGCCTGAGAAAGATGTATGGGAAATGCATATTTTACTGAAAATAAATAACTGTTTATTTTTATATATTTAAATAAACATTTACATAAATATATATTTTAATCAATATTTTAGATGGTGGCACTGTGGCTAACATATTTTTATTCTACCCTACTGTGGTCTGAATGTATCCCCCCAAAGTTTAAATGTGAGAAACTTCATCCCCAAGTCCATATGTTACTGGTGTTTGGAGGTGGGAGCTTTGAAAGGTCATAAGACTAGATGAGGTCATGAGAGTGTATCTCATCATTGCATTACTGGCTTTATAAAAGGACAACAGACCTGAACTGGCGCTTTTACTGTCTTGCCATATGATGCCCCTCATCTCATTATAATGCAGCAAAAAGGTCCTTATCAGATGTGGAGCAGATTCTGGTGTCACCCTATTGGGCTTCCCAGGCCCCAGAACTGTGAGTCAAATAAGCCTCTATTCCTTGTAAGTTACCTGGTCTCGTGTAATAGAAAATGGATTAAGAAATACCCTCACATAGAATCTAGTTTGATACCTATGTAATTCTGTTACAAGTAATTTTCATTCAGAATTTTGAAGACCTTTTCTATTGTCGTTTAGGTTCCAACACTGTTTTTAAGAAGTGCATTTTTAGAAACTCTTCTTTATCCTCCTTGTATAGAACTTCCATGATGTGATCTATTGCCTGTTTCATCCATTTTACTGAATACCAGATGGTAATTTTCAATTGGAAAATTATATCATTAAATTCTGGAGTTTTAAAAATTATTTCTGAAGCTTTACTTTTTATTATTGCTGTGTTTGTTGTTTTCCATGCTATCCTTTTGCTCTGTATCCTAGGAAACCTTCCTCTGCTTATCTTGTAACTCCTCTGTTAAGTCTTTTCTTTTAACATGTTTTTAATTTCCAAGAGCCCTTTCCAATTTTTTCACTATTAAAAAAAAATACCCAGTTCTTGTTTCATGAATGCAATATAATTTCTTGTTTCTTTGAGAATAACAGATTTTTTAAGCACTCATTTCCCTGCATAGTTTATCAAAATTGCTTTCATTTCTCCTATTGTGAACTCTGTGTTTCATGCTCAAGAACTTCTGCTGCCCACTGATGCCTGGCTAGTTCCTTGTCATGAGAGTGGAGAACTATGTTGTTGATTGGAAGATTTGATCACAGGGTGGGAGGCTGGTTTAAAAAAAAATAGTTTCCAAATGTCAGATAACAAAAGTATTTCAGACCACAGTGGCACCTAACTTAATATGAAGGAGAGTCTAAAACTAGTTTATGGCTATTAATAGTATAATGTTGGAGTAATTGGCATTAGCTCAGATCTATTTTTGCATCATGTAGAATTATCTTATATCTTTAGTCCTAATTTGATATATTTTTATTGAGTAGAGTAATACAGTCATGCTAAAGCACTTAACAAGGAGTTAGAAGAACATGTCAGTCTGCATATGTAATCTTTAGAACATTGGAACTGCACGATGGAAAAACAGTCATGGAATCAAGGATTGACTTGTATTAAATAAATTTAATATGGAAGGACCAATATTTACATTTTTAATAAGTACTTTATTCTGCCAGTTTTGCTCTTCTGCTTTAAAACAGCATATAGGGGAATCTGTGCAGGCCTTTCTTAGTTAGACCCAGGGCTCCCTCAATGTCCAGATCACCCACACCCTTCTGTCTCAAAGCAAATACCATGCCACTCACATTTCTTGCCCTGATGGCAGCTGCTCCTACTCTGCCCCATATGGGTAAAAGGGGTAAAAGTTTCTCCTCTACTTTCTCCTTTTGATAATTCTTTCTCTTCTCTTTCCTAGTTTTTATTTCTTACCTCCTTTTTTATCCTCCTTCTCTCTGCTTATAATTCTGACTAGCCATTGGCTACCAGTTGTTTGACATAATTGTTATTATTATTGATGTTAAAATGTTTATTGAGTATTTAATATATGCTAAATAAAATAGCAGTTTCCTATTTGTCCAAGAATTTTACATATGTTAGATATATTGAGTATTTAATATATACTAATATGTATTATATTCAATATATATTATTGAGTATTTAATAGGTACTAAATGAAAGAGCTGTTTTCTATTTGTCCAAGAGTTTTACATATATTAGATATTGAATGTTCCCAGGAAAACTTTGTAGCAGGTATTATAATTATACCAACTTCTCAGATGAAGGAATGGAAATAAAGTGGAGTTTAATCACATTGTCCAAGGTCACCCAGGGAGAAAGTTGTGGAGCTGAGATTTGAACCCATCTTAGCCTCCCCAGTACTGGGATTACAGGTATTTGCTACCATGCCAAGGTTTGTTTGTACTCTTGATGATTTCCATTCTAACTGGAGTTAGATGGAATCTTAAGGTAGTTTTGATTTGCATTTCCTTGATTGCTAGTGATCTTGAACATTTATTTTCATATATTTGTTGTCCATTCATATTTCTTATTTTAAGAAGTGTCTATTCAGTTCAATTATCTATTTTTATTGGGTTATTTGTTATTTATTTGGTGTTAAGCTTTTTAGTTCTTTATATACTCTAGATATTGGTCTTCTACCAGAGGAGTAGCTGGCAAAGATTTTTCTCCTAGTCTATAGTCACTCTTTCCAGACTCTTGATGGTTTTCTTTGCTGCGCAGAAGCTTTTTAAATTTGATGCCATCCCATTTTTATTCTCAATTTTATTTCCTGAGATTTAAAGGTTTATTGAAGAAGTCTTTTCTAATGCGCATAGGTTGGAGAGTTGGTCTTGTTTTATTTATTTATTTTTTTTCAGGTAGTTGCAAACTTTCTGGTTTAATTTCTAAATCTTTGATGGTCACCCCAACTTCTCTGCTTTTTTGCTTTCACCTCAATTCCTGTTCCCCTTTTACAATACTCCCTACATTTTAACCTCTGTACTGCTGCCCCCATTATCTTTATGTCTTCTCTCTTTTTTGGTAAACCATCTGTTCTTTTGCACATTTAAAAATTGAGTAACTTGGATTCTTATTGTTGACTTTTAAGAGATCTTTATATATTTTGGATAACTGTCCTTTATCAGACACATGGTGCTTTCTTGCAGTATATGATTTGTCTTTTTATTATCTTAACTGTCTTTTGTAGAACAAAAGTTTAATTTTAATAATGTATAATTTGCCACATTTTTCTTTGGTGTCTTATCTAAATGTTTTTTGTCTAATTCAGGTGACAAATGTTTTCTACTACAAGTTTCACAGTTTTAGGTTTTATATTTAGGTTAAAATTATCATTTTGACATTTCAACTTAGTTTTTTTAGTTTTTCTTTTTTTTGACAATCAGATATTCAATTGTTTCAACATCTAAATTTTGTTCCCTTCATAAAAATTCAGGTACTCACCTCTCTGTGGTTTTATTTCTTTCCTCCTTCTCCTCACCCTCCTCCTCCTCTTCCTCTTCTTTCATCTTCTGTGTCTTCTTCTTGTGCTGGGAATTGAGCCCAGGGCATTCTACCTCTGAGCTATAACCCTAGCCATATTTTATTTTTTATTTTGAGACAGAGTCTCACTAAGTTGCTGAGGGCCTTGCTAAGTTGCTAGGGCTGACCTCAAATCTCCAGTCCTCTTGTTTTGGCCTTACAAGCACTAGAATTATTGGTGCATGCCACCACATCCAATGGTGGTTTTATTTCTAAACTCTTTTTATTGTTCCATTGACCTGATTTTTTGATATTAATACTTGCATGACCTCAGTCCTTTTGAATTTATGGATGTTTATATTATAGCTCATAATATGGCCTGTCTGTATGCTCTTGAATAGAATGTGATTCTATTGTCGGTAGAGTTATTTACAGTTCTGCTAATTTCCCATATCCTTATTCGGTTTCTGTCTACTTGTTCTGTCTACTGAGAGAAGGGTATTGAAATCTGTGACTATAATTGTGGATTTGCTTCTCCTTAAAATTCTGTAAGTTTTTGCTACTGCATGCATGTATTATGTATTCATTTGGCATTGTGGATTGAACCTAGGGGCATTCTACTTCATAGCTGCACTCCCAGCCCTTTTTAATTTTTTTATTTTGAAACAGGATCTTGCTAGGCTGCTGAGAATCTTGCTTAGTTGCTGAGGCTGGCAATCCTCCTGTCTCAGCCTCCCAAGTACTGGGATTACATATGTGCATCACTATGCCCGGCCTCCACATAACTTTTTGAGCATATGATTTATGGTTAGTTTATTTCCCCTGTCTTCTAATTCCAATATCTACATCAGTTCTGGTTTGGTTTCAGTTCATCAATTTATTCTTCATCAAGCATTATATCTTCCTATTCTTTTTCATGTATGATAATTTTAATTGAAATTCCAGTTGTGAATTTTATATTCTTCAGTGCAGTTTAATTTTATAGTCTTATCAATATTCTTGAGCTCTTTTCTTTTCTTTCTTTCTAGAAAACACTTAACTTACTGGAAACCATTTGATCCCTTGGGTATTGTTTTTAAGATTTGCAAGGTAGTCTTCATCTATGGCATACCAGGAGTACCAGACCCTTTAGGTATTCTACCCAGCATACCATGAGTCATGGGGTTATGGTACTCAGACCGTAATAGCATTATTAGAAAATCATTATTCCTGATTGGGTACTGTTACTTCTGTTCCATTTAGATTGCCTTTCCCCCATTCTTGATATTTTCCTCCCATGCATGAGTTGATCAGTATTCCACTGACTACTTTAAGTGTTTCCTTTGTGAATCTCCAGAATACTATTGGTGCTTTTTCCTTTTCTCTGTTCTCTGTCTTCTATAGTCTAGCTGCTTCTGACTCTCCACCTAAAGTGTGTGACTGGGCTCTGCCTCTGCCCCTTCTCTGAATCATGACCTGGAATTTCCTCCAGGTCATCAGTGGGGGTAAAAGCAGAGCTCATCTCATTTGTGTTCTTAATTTCAGGAATCATTGTCTTCATTACCTGATATCAAGGGTAAAAGTTGTTGTTTTGTATTTCCTATATTTTGTCTTTTAAAACACATTATTTAAGATGGGAAAAAAATATGGTTCCTATTACTTCATCTTGACTTGAAAAGAAGTCATTTCCATGATCGTAACCTCTTTTTCATATATTCTGTATCATTCTAACTCCATTTTTCATTCTGTATTTTTCAAATATACTTCCATTTTTTCTTTATTTTTCAAACCTACCCTCCATTAAATTTTTTTTAGCCTGTATCTAATTTGTTTAATTGCTTCAGTGAATTTTTTTTTTGGAGGGGGTAGGGGGGATTGAATCCAGAGGCATTCTCCCTCCAATCTACACTCCCAACCCTTTTTATTTCAAAACAGGGTCTCACTAAATTGCTAAGGCTGACCTTGAATCTGTGATCCTCCTGTCTCAGCCCCCAAGAACTGGGATTACAGGTGTGTGCCATCATGTCCAGCTGAATTTTGTATTCTAATAGCTATATATTTAAGTTTTGGCATTCCCTTATCATTTATGATGGTTTCTGTTGCTTCTATTATCTTCCTTATTTTTCATGTTTAAAAGACCTGCCTTATTAATATTAGAAGGGTTTTTGTTGCTTTTAGTTTATAGAGCATCAATTTCCCCTTTTATTGTGTTTACAAAGTCCCATAATTTTCTCTTCTGTGTGATTTTATTCATTCGATTCTGACAGTGCATTTTTTATTTTGCTTAATTTTCTTCTTTAATACTTGAAGGAGTTGCAGCTTATGGACCCTGAGATATAGATGTGGTCGTATAAAACAATTTTATATTTTCTTCTGAACAACTTCTGGGCATTTCTTGATTCTTGGGTGGGATTTTGTTTCAATGACCTGGCTGGTGTTTACTTCACAGTTGGTATAGATTCTGACCCTACACCTACCCATGGTGCAAACTTGTTTGATTTCTCATGATAGTATTTTTTCTTTCTCTGATAACAGGTTTCTCCATTGGAGTCTACATATTCTGATCTGTTCTAAACAATAAAATGTACTTGAACATTCTGCCCTTTCATTTTATTTTGTCATTAATTTTTTTTTAAATTATGGTTTATACTCCCCCTACTGACATTTTTCAACTACCACCACTGCAGTAAAATAACTTATTAAGAAATTCTCAGAAAACCCCATAAAATGATCTTGTATAGTCTCCATCTTCTTTTATCTCTGTAACATTTGATGGTGTTGATACCTTTCATTCTTCTAATGCATTTCTCATTCTTGCTGATAACCTCTTGTACCAAAGAGAAAATGCCATTTAAATAAAAGTCTGCATCTACCTTTCCCGGGAGGGAGACATATTTTATATATTTGTAACTTCTTTGATCTTATTTCCTTTAGTCAAAAATATTGGTAGGGAGCCGGGCGTGGTGGCGCACGCTTGTAATCCCAGCATTCCGGAAGCTGAGACCAGAGGATCCTGGTTCTCGGCCAGCCTCAGCTACCTAGTGAGGCACTCCGCAACTTAGTGAGACTCAGTTTCAAAATAAAGAATAAAAACTAGGGCTGGGGGTATAGCTCGGAGGTAAAACATCCCTGAGTTCAATCCCCAGTACCGCAAAAAAAAAAAAAAAAAAAAAAAAATTGGTAGGAAAAAAACAGGAAATTTCAAGGTTTTACCCAACTCTTCCATATTGCTAAAGAAAAACTTAGATGACACATTGTTTAGCAGAATATATTTATGAGTCTCCAAATATGTAAATACAGACCCAAAGCCAAGAGAAAAGTGAGACGTGAAGTTGTTCAAACAATAAACTGCATTTTACAGAGAAGGCAGAAAGAAGGAAAACTCAAGGAACTATGAGACAAAGATTCTGGCAGAAACTTGAAAGAGACAGAAGGTAAGCCAAAGTAACTCATGACTGGACACTGCAGATATAGTGGCCAGTGAGATTCTTCCTGTCAACTATTAGCTTATCTCAGGCTCTTGTGTGGGTCTGGGGACACAGTGGGGTCAGCCATAGATTTACTCTCTGGGAACTGCAGTGGTCCAGTGTACAAGTCAGCAGTTCAGTTGGAAAACACACTCGGCTGGACGTCCATCAGAAACCAGTCAGGATGCATTTTTGCAAGACTAACATTGTCTACACCTCTTTAATCAATTTTCTTAAACACAGCAACAAAAAAACCGCCTAAACGTTGTTACCCTAACATAAATAGAAAATTTTATCTAGACTGGCACAATGTAATAAAACTTTGTACAGTGTTGGAAATCTCTGTGTCTGTACTCACCAATGTGGTAGCTATTAACCACATGTAGCTACTGATCAGTCGAAATACAGTTAATGTGACCAAGGAACTGAATTTTTATTTTTTCTTAATTTTTAATTAATTTAAATGTAAATAGCACATGTGGCTAATAGCTATGCAAACCTTTTCTATAAAGGGCTTTGTGGATCACATATGGTCTCTGTCACATATACTTTTTGTTTGTTTTGTTTTCACAACTCTTTAAAAATATAAAAATGTTAGCTTAAAAGTTGTACAAAAATAGACCACAGGCAAGATTTGACTGGTGGACCCCATTTTGCCAGTCTCCCACCCAACATTTCGATGCTTTTGAAAAGAATTCAATACTGTTAAGAATAAATGACACTCCCACTCTAGTTTTAGATGTATACACAGTTTTTTTTAATTTTTTCTCCCTCTGTTGGGACACTTTTTTGCAGACAGTGTTCCAAAGTACACTCAAGGTACTTGCCATAAAGAGATAGTCCTGTGTTTGGATAGGTTGGGAAACACTGCATACTAAAATCCCACTTTTACAGAATTGTAACACACATTAGTATATTAAAGACTGATGCAAAATACTGGGTTTTCTATTGTTTGAACTTGTCTGTTTTTTAGCACCATGTATGTGATATATACCGTGCAAGGTAGAGAGTATGTGTGTATGTGCTGTGGGCAGTGGGTATAGGTGCATGGTGTGTTTGTGTGTGTGCACGTGTGTGTGTGGTGTGGTGTGTGTGCATACTGTGGGCCATGGGTATAGCTGCATAGCCTGCATGTGTGTAGTGTGGATGTGTGCCTATGTACTATATGCAGTGTTTATAGGTGCATGGTGTGGGTATGTGTGTGTGGTATGCACCTGCAGAGTGCGTGTGTGTGTGTGTGTGTGTGTGTGTGTGTATGTGTGTATATCCCTATTAATATTTCTCAGAATGAGTGCTCTGCAGATCCTACTCTGAGAAAACTTGTGGAACAAGCCTGACGATAAAAGTCTCTCTCTCAGGGACTCAGAGCAGAGACACAGGTAGTAATTAAGTGCTAGTCAGCGGGAGTAGGAGGCTTGTTCCTATGGAACTAGTACAGAGAAACTGTCATTAAGACTTTTCAAGAAAGCTGGGGAGATCAATTCACCCTGGAATGTTCTGGAAGGAAGCCCCAGGGCCTCTCTGTCTGCCACAGTAAGCTTTAGGCAGCACTGTAGAGCATGCTCGTGGGGCGGCTCTATGGGGGCTTCAGGGACTCTTGGAAGAGCAATTAAAAGTCACTGTACCCCTGTGAGGAAAGAGAAGAGAAGTTTGGGGCCTACATTAATTGAGGAAATGGAGAACGACTGGCCTGAATTCAGTGGGGGAATGAACAACAGGTTTTGTGGATAGCACTCAAGAGCCCAAATGTTTAATAAGGAGGAAATCCTTCCCCATGGACAGGGAAACTGAGCTCCTCCAATGCTCTGCTGAACTCTGGAAAAGCAAGCTCAGAACAGAATGGCTCTGAGTTCAGGGGCCTCGAGGAACACTTTGAGCTCCTCTGATACAATAAAATTCCTAGACCCTGCTTGGATGCTGTTTGCTTTTATTTTCCAGGATGCTGAAGAGATGAGGTGAAAGCAGAGTCAACTCCTAGAAATCACCAGGGTCCTTCTTATGACAGGGAGAGGTGAGAAGCAGCTGTCTGTGAAGCTCGTCCTTCCTATAGAAGAGCTGGTAAGCAGAGCTGCTGCTTTCTAAATCTGTGAAAGTCATTTTCATGTCTAGTTGTATTTTCATTCTTTTCTCCAGATTTTTATTGCAACATTCTTTCTCCACAATGGCCCAGTTAGGCTGCATTGATTTCTACTCTTGATTATTTCTAATAACATTTGAGGCCAATGGAGGATGAGTGAACAATTTTCCTTCCTTCATCAAGCACAGATGTGATATAGGGGAGGATGGTGAGTGCCTCTGCAGGATGCTTGCTGGACCTGCCTGTGCTTTCCAGGCTGACTTGTTGCTTAAATTGCTCTGTACCTGAGGGGCATGGGCCTTGTGCACTCAACCCCATGACTGGATTGGGGCTGGTGGGATAGGATCATGGCCTATTACTAGAGAAGAAACGGGCCATGCGATGCCATCACACTGCTTACTCCTACAGAAAGCTGATCAACCTTTTCTTGGAGGTGTGTGTGTGTGTGTGTGTGTGTGTGTGTGTGTGTGTGTGTGTGTGTGTGTATTTATTTATTTATTTTTTGTGCCTGGGATTGAACCCAGAGATATTCTACCTTGGAGATACACTCAGCTTCCCAGCCCTATTTCATTTTTTATCTGGAAACAGGGCCTCACTAAGTTGCCAAGGACCTCACTAAATTGCTGAGGCTGGCCACAAACCTGTGATCCTCCTGTCTCTGCCTCCCAAGTACTTGTATTACAAGCATGGGCCAGCATGCCCAGCTATTCTTGGAATATTACATCTTAATAAGTTGAATGAATCTAGAACTGCCTTCGATATCTAAAGGGACAAATTTCTGGTAGTGAAATTTCATGTCTGCTTTCCTCAAACATTCATCAAAGACTCTTATAGATGTGTGTGGCACCCTGAGTGACTGACCCTAAAGGCCAGAGTTGAGGTGAATGCTGGGGGGCGAAAGGTCAGAGATGAATGGTGTTTTAGAGCCAGAAGCAGCAATGAAAAAGTGAACCGTCCCGTGCATTTCCCATAGCCCATAGCTGGGTAGAGTCACCCCAGCCTGAACACAAAGAGCAAAGAGAGAACACATTATGGCGTGGTGCTGGCCACGGCAACATTCCCACTTCAACACCAGCACAATCTTCCTGCTGTTGCTGAGTTTATGACTGTGATGTCATTGAACGCTTCCAACAACCGAGCTGTTATATCACAAATGAAAAGGTCTTAAAACTAACTGAGGAACCCCATTATGCCAAGACTGGAGCTTGTCATAAAAATCATCGGTCATTGATGTCTCTGAGCTTCTGAGTCAGGCCTTGAGGGAAAAGAACTGTGAAGTTTGGGTTCAATTTAGCCATTTTGATCTGGACTTCTTTATGAGTAGAAAGAATTAAATTGGCCATATGTGACCTTGTATTTCGAGGAAATCAAATCTTTCAAACAAGATAATTTGGCCTCTTGGCCAACAATCCTTTCCTTTCTCTTCAACTCCAGGGTTATTGATTGAGGCCCTGCCTGAATACATTTTATGAGAGTTTAGAGAATTGTAATAGTTGCATTGTTTCTCTGGTTATAACTCCCAAATACACTGCAGACTTCTTCAACTGAAATCGCTCCCTGCCATTAAATATGATGTGGGAATGAAAGGTGGATTTCAGCACTCAGATTATACCAGAGAGGAAAGAGCAGCAAGGTCACGTTACACAGTGATACCATGCGGGTCTTCCCTCCCTGTCTTCATCTGTGCATCTGTTCATCTGATGAGTATTCAGTGAGCACCCATCACATGCCAGGCAGTGTACCAGGCGCTGGAGGCACAATAGAAACTTGGAAAGCAGCCCCTTCCTGCCCGCATGGAGCTTTGACTTGCTGGTAGTAAATACACTTTTGTTTTGTTACCTCCACATCAAAGCACTTCATTTCCATAGTATGTTGCCACTTGGTGACAGAAGGAATTATTATCTTGTAAAATGAGGAGTAAACAACCGAAGACGGACTTGAATTTTAAAAAGTGCTCATGGAAGTCTCTATAATAACTTAAATAAATACACAAGCATATAAAGTGATACTATCTCTATATGTTGGGCTATATCTGAACACCTAGTCACACCATTCTCCTCTGTGTGCTAGGCGGAGAGTGTTACCAAGGAGAAGAGAGGGGGCTTCAGAGAATTTTCAAATTTGACTATGTTAGTTGGGTGCTAGGTACACAGGTATTTTTAATGAGTGGGTCTATATATGGTGTGTTTAAAATAACTGGATATTTTATATACATACATGTATATACAGTGTATTTAAAACACATTGCAATCATAAAGCTATGGTTGAAGAGCTGTGCCACAGAAAACCAGGTAGTAGCCTGGGAACTGGCAGGACATGTCGTATTTGCTCTCCACCTTACAAACATCTCTGAAGCACATCTTCCCAGTTACTTCAACATGTCAATATTTCAGGTTAGCTCCTGCTCCCTTCCTTTCCCAGGTCTGCATCTTCATATGTGATCTTTAGTTGAAAATCAATCTAAAAAGTAAAAAAAAATTTATAGGAGGCAAAAGAGGCAGCAATGGATAAAATCATACCATCTTCAGCCACTACCCAAACTTAACAAGGGGCAATGTGGAGTCTGATTATAGCTTTAAGTACCCAGTTCAATCGGCTAATATTTATTAGATACACTTTGCATTTTGCTAAGAATAGTGTGGAAGATGGGACTCAATGGAAAACTAACCCTACTCTATAAACCTGGTACAATTCTTAAGTATTTTCCAACTGGAAGGTTCCCATAAAATTTCATGTTAGATGACCCTAAGGGAAACTGAACTTGTTTTTTTTTTTTGTTTTTTTTTGCAGTACTGGGGATTGAACTCAGGGCATTCTATCTCCGAGCTATACCCCCAGCCCTATTTTTTATTCTTTATTTTGAAACAGGTTCTCACTAAGTTGCAGAGGGCCTCACTAGGAAGCTGAAGCTGGCCGCGAACCTGGATCCTCCAATCTCAGCCTCCCAAATGCTAGAATTACAAGCATATGCCACCACGCCCAGCTCTGAACTTGTTTTAATTACTGCCACCATCCGGTGCTTTGTGCATTTTAATTAGCGTTAATTTTTGTACTTTGCTCTCAGTCAGTTGCACCAAAGGTAAAAAAAATTTTTTTTTTCGGTACTAGGGATTGAACTCAGGGGCATTCTACCTCCAAGCTATACCGAACTATACCCCCAGCCCTATTTTTTTATTCTTTATTTTGAAACAGGGTCTCACTAAGTTGCAGAGTGCCTCACTAGGTAGCTGAGGCTGGCTGCAAACCCAGATCCTCCAGTCGGTCTCAGCCTCCCAAGTGCTGGGATTACAAGCATGCGCCACCACGCCTGGCCAAAGGTAAAATTTTGAAAATAGTTATAAAGTTAATTTTTCTAGTAGATGTGGATTATGTATTCATCACAGCAGAGGAGAAATTGGACTGGTCAAGACCACAATATTTGTTCTATATGTCTTATGACTGTAAATTTAGAAAGCCTTAGCTGTTCATACATCCAACTGGTGTTTTGTTTTGGGGTTTTTTGGTTGTACTGATGATTGAACTCAGGGGCATTTTACCTCTTAGCTACACTCACAACCCTATTTTATGTTTTTTTATTTGGAACAGAGTCTCACTAAGTTGTGGAGGGCCTCACTAAATTGCTGAGGCTGGCTTCAGTCCTGCAATCCTCCTATCTCAGCCTTCCAAGTACTGGGATTATAGGCATGTGCCTCCGTGCCTGGCTTCCAAATCGATATTTCAAACGGTGGTCTGAAATGTCAGAGTCAGAGCTAAGTCATTAGAAGTACAGTTGGCTGGTAAGGCATAGAAGGCAGAGTATGAGAAATCAAAATGAAGAGCAAATAAGAATTCCATAAATGGATTTCACCTGGAGTGCTGGTGCTCACAGTAAAGATATGGTCGCAAGGATGCAAGGATAGGTTGTTTTTTTTGTTGTTGTTGTTTGTTTGTTTGCGGTACTGGGGATTGAACTCAGGGGCATTATACCTCCGAACTATACCCCCAGCCCTATTTTTTTTTTTTATTCTTTATTTTGAAACCAGGTCTCACTAAGTTGCAGAGTGCCTCAGTAGGTAGCTGAGGCTGGCCGCGAACCCGGATCCTCCGGTCTCAGCCTCCCGAATGCTGGGATTACAAGCATGAGCCACCACGCCCGGCTTTGTTTGCTTTTTTTTTAAGAAGACTTTCAGAAGTATACACTACCACTCACAACCAAATACATTAGCCTTTCTGTGTTCGTTGCCTGGGCAGTTTCTCCACTTCAGGTGCTGAAATAGTGATACACAATCAGCCCTCTGTAGCTAAACATTCTACATTTTGGAACAAACCAATTGGGGAGCAAAAATACTTAGAAAAAAAAATACTGCATCTGTACTGAACATGTATAGATCTTTTTTTCTTTTCATTCTTTCTAAGCAATGCAGTTCCTAAACAACTACTTACATAGCATTTATATTATACAAAGTATAATTAGTAGTCTAGGGATGATGTAAAGTATATGAGAGGATTTGCATAGCTTATATGCAAATACTATGCCATTTTATATACGGAACTTGAGCAACCACAGATTTTGGTATCTGTGGGAGTCCTGGAACTAATCCCCCATGGACACTGAGGGACACCTGTACTGTTTGTCTATTGGAGGAAGTAAGAGCATATTGTCTGACATGGTTTATTTATGGTGACAGTGGGAAAGGGTATTTGAAGTCCGGATTATTCCAGAACTCTAGTCATCATACATACACTTTGAACAGACCTGTTATCTGAATTTGAAAAAAAAAAAACAAAAACGAAACATGGCAATAGAGAAAAGTATTTTGCATTCAGGGCTTGAAAAATCAATAAGAAATAATTCACAAATGCTTATTATTTTATTTTGACGGTGAATGAGACACTTGGGAACTACCAGGGGTCCAGATTGGGAGACAGATTAGTAGATAATAAGAACAAACACTTTAATAGAGCGCTCACGAAATCCAAGCAATTTCCAGTGACTCTTTAAGGAAGGTGCCACTATTATTCCCACTGAACAGATAAGGGAAATGGAATAAAGTGACTTACCCAAGGTCACAGATTTAGTTAGAAGTAGATTTGGTGTTTCAACCAGACAAACTCCACAGACCATTTTTCTAAGCATAAGTGTATAGATTCTCTTATGTGAAGCTTTTCTTTTGCTCTTTCTCCTCATCTCTGCCCTTCATCTTCATTTGCTCCCTGGGCCCCTATTTCTTCCTCTTCCTACTTCTACCAGATTCTTCTTTGGCTCTTCTCATTTTTGCTTCTTTTCTCTGTCTTTGTTTCCATCTCTCCTCTTTGTTTTTCTGGCTTGATCCTTGCTTCTCCTTCAACCTCCGTTCAAGTTTCTCTTTCCCTGAGTTGGCTTTGCCACTACGTGTTCATGGGTGCGCTCCTTTCCTTTATAGCCCCAATATTCCTTTTCTGTAAATAAGAGGGGCGTGGCACATAGTTAGCAATGTTTCTTATTAATCTAGCATTGTATGCATATGTTATATATACACAGAATGCTATACTATATGTACTTAGTCTTCTTTGAATTATTTAATTTCAAAAGAGGTGAGTAAAATGTCTTCTACTTTAAAAAATTACTATATGATACTTAATAGTTATATTACCTGCACATATTTTTTCCTTGATAAAAGAATTCTCATCCATGAATTAGAATTGATTTGGAAACAGGACTGTAAATTTTATTTGACAAAAGTGGGTTTCTCCTTGAGTGATGGTGATAGAGTATGTGCCTTTTGGAAGAATTAAGAAGTCACTGCTATGCAGGAGCAGCACCAATGTAAACAGAGGATCTGTATGACCAGGCGACCTCCAAGAGAGCCTTTAAATCTGAAGTTTTGTGAATCTAGGCAAAGCTACTTAGTATGAGAGAATTAACTTCAGTATTAACTTCCATTAGCACTTTAAAAATCAACTAATCCTAAATAAACCTGTCTACCTAGGTCCTGAAAGACAACTGGCGTTAGATATAGAATGTCCCCTGAAGAGCTCAAGGTTGATACAGTTAAGTCATGAGGGTTGCAATCCCATCAGCAAATAAACCCATTGTAATGCTATAATGTAAACTGTAGTAGATAAATTCATTGTAATGCTATAATAGATACAACGTAATGCTATCCCTTGTGATGGATTTTTCTGGGTGCTAACTAGGTTAGTGAAATGTGGCTGGAGAAGGTGGGTCTCTGGTGGTTTGGCCCTAGGGATTGTGCTTGTGTCTTTGAATCCCCTTGCTTCTTCTCTCTCTTGCTTCCAGCCTCCATGACGTGAGGAGCAGAGCCCCAGTGCTCTCCCTCTCTCTGCTTTGGATTATAGCAGTGACAATGTTGACCAAGACGACCAGAGAGATGAGCATCCTCCTTCATTGCCTTGGATTCAAATTAATTCCAACAAATATTCGCAAGTGCCTGCTGCAGGAAGGAAGTGGGCTGAGCTTTGTGGTTATGAAGGAAAATGAGGTCAGAACCTCACCACAGGAGTTCGAGAGTCAGAGTGGAGACAAATCCCTGTGGTCTCCCTGTGGAACAGTGAAGCGACGTCATCTGCCGGCTGTGCACCCAGCAATTAGAGGTGGATGAGAACGTTGCATGTTGACAACCACAAGGAAGTCATCACCATTAGTCATTTTCAAATATAGCCAACTTGATGTTACAAGTGGATCATTTATATTTTCTCTGGAAGCCATGTACTAGCCTAAATGTTGGGGCCAGTTTTTTTTTTTCCTGTCTCAGAGGGGAAGGTGGCTTTCCCAACAGTAACTAGAGTATGTGTGGACTTTGACTGAGGTCCAGGAACAGGGACAAGAATGGAGTGAAGTGCTTTTGAAGTTCTCCCTCCCCTACTGTGTACAAACTTTTTGACTAGCTAAAAGTTTGTTTATCTTTCAAACATTCAAGCCCTGAGAGAAAACATGAAGTTCATGGTGAGAGTTACACTATGGGGTTCTTGTTGACTTTCTGATCTTTTGGTCTTTAACTGCTGGTGGTTAAATGTCAAGAAATAGAGAGGAAAGATGGATTCACAACCAGCTTCACCTTTTCTGCATACTGTTACTTCTAATGCTTAATTGAAAACCATTTTGACAGTTATTGAAAGCAAAAAGTAGAAACAATTGACTATTTCCATATATGTCTTAGTCTGGGAAAAAGAGATTCTGGAGTGGCAAATGAAAGAAAATTAAAGTCTGAAAATGTGACTATAAGTGTGAGGAGATTTAAGGACAGGTTTACTTTATCTACTTGAACACACAGGCATTCCCACACTACCTTGAAATGGAATTTCTTGTGTCTGCATTCATTTTTTCTTAGAGTTGAAATTTTATTTTCCTGGAAAGATTTGTAGAAACTTGGTGTAATGAAATAATAATTAATAGTACAGTGGACTTTAGAATCATAAGTATGGAAAAAAGCAATTTTAGTTAATTATTGCAATGATTAGATTAGCAATAATACTATACTACTTTCACAGATGACAAAATAAACATAGGAAAGGGAAACACGAATCATCTTGGCAAAGCGATCACCTACTCTCAGCTTATGTTTTACTCCCCGGCTGCAATATCAACATTCAGCAAATTCGGGCTGTTTTCACTGAGGTCAGAGGGCAAAACAGCTGGCTGTAAGTTCAGTGAAGAGAATTCTGCATTCTGGAGCAACACACACAAACAAGTCTTATATCTTCCTTCCAGTGAGATAAGATATCTGCTGGCAGCCTGTTAACTGCCTTCAGCTCTTTCTTCTCTGGGCATAATCTAGTTAACTGTGGTAGCAGATCCATGTGTGATGTAACATCCTTTCCAGTTTCACTGCTGATCATTTCTTCCTCTTACATATTTGTTAAACCACAAATGGCAGATATGAATGGAAAAGAGACCATTGGATATTGATTTATCTGATAATTAAGAATAAATCTCTGGTCTGCTTGTGATGTTGGGTAATAAGCACTGACCAGACATTTGTTCCCCCAAATCTTACCTTTGCTTTCTTAACCTCTAGGGTGATGAGCCACTAATATATATATATATATAATATATATATATTATATATATATTATATATATATATATATATATGAGAAGATACTCCAGCAATCAGGTTAAACGTCAGCTGATAAATATCTAGCAGAGCTGAACTCTTCTTATCTCTGGTTATAAATGATTCTCTTACTCATCAGATATGGCTGCACCAAGTCAGGAAAAGATCTCTCTTTTCCAGGGCTGGGAAAGTCATAACTAGTGTCCAAAGGCCTTTTGATTTGATGAAACTGTAATTAGGGGATATTTGAAACACAGAGCCCCTGTCACTGATAATGCCCATTGTCCACTTGGCAGTTGAGTAAGCTTATTCACATATGTTGACCTGACTTCAAAACTGAGGTTCCTAAGAGTGGTTTCTTTTATGAAGAAGGGAACCCAATAAGGGGAAAATAGGAGATTTATCATAACAGTGTTTTAAAAGTTACTTGAATAAATATGGCCTTATTTAAACACAGATGACAAGTCTAAGGAACATTCTAGGACTGGTTTAATCTTATTCTTTATTCTAAGGAAGTCATAAAAGTCAAGAAATCTATTCCAGGTCAGTGGTTTTAAAGAACTACTAAAGTAACTTGGTTGTATGTAGGGAGATGATGAGGACAGAGACCTCCTGCTTCCTCGCCAGTGAGAGCTGTGTTAGGGAGGTAGAATGCAGCCTGGTCTGAAAGGAGTCAGGGTCAGCACTTCTGCTCTCCCATGGCAAAGAGGAGGGAGGTCTAAGCTCTGGCCTTGTTGTGCTGCTAAACAGTTTTGCATAATTATTTTGGATTCGCTCTGTAATTTCTCTGGATCTCATAGTTTTTTTTATCATATACCTTAACAATGAAGATACTAAACCAGAAAAGCTGCATGAAAATGTCTCAAACTTGAGAATTTATTCTCCACCACCCTTAGGTAGAGTCCAGTGACTTGAGGAAAGAAGATGTTTGTAAATATATCGCCCCTCTTTAACCTTTCTTTCCCTTCACTTTCTTCACAGTAGATCTTTCTGGTTGCAGATTCAGGGAAGTAGTCAAGAAATGACTGAATGAATCTTCTCAGCCTTCCAAAATCCTTCTGCTTAGTCTTGAGACATACTGGAGGCATGTTCTCCTGGGCCTGCTGCCTCTCAGAAAAGGACCCCAGAGCAATTGTGATGGCCTTATAAAAACCACACAGTTAGTGTAAATCAAGGATCATTCATGGGAGCTTACTGAGGCCTATCTGCATACCTCACTGCACCAACATCAGCCTCCATTCTTCCCATACCAATACTTCTTTCTTCTCCTTGAAGAAATCTCCTTTCTGCCTTAAAATCTCTAACCTATAAGTTATATCTGCCAGGAAAATGCCTTGCCTCCCCTCTTCATTCAAGAAATTCCTACTCTTGAGAAGCTGAAACAGAAGGACCACATTTCAAGGCCAGCCCCAACAATTTATCAAGTCCTTAGCAACTTAGTGAAACCCTGTTTCAAAATTAAAAATATGGCTGGGGGTGTAGCTTGGAGGTAGAATGTCCCTGATTTCAATACTCCGTATTAAAAAAAAGAAAGAAAAGAAAAAAGAAATTCCTACTTACCTTTAAGCCTTAACTTAAATCCCACTTCTTTTGGGAGGCTCTTCACCTGGATTAAAGCCCTAGGTTAGGGACTGTATCAGTCAACATCTTACTGCTGTAATCCAAAACAGCTGACCTCATAACTTCGAGGAAGGCTAGATTTATTTGCTCACAGTTCTGGAGATTTCAGATGTTCAGTCCATGTCTGACTGAGCCTGCAGAGCTCAGAACATGGCAGTGGAAAGCAGAGAGAGGGAGAGAGAGCAAGGCTTTGCTCTCACATCACGGAGGCCAGAAGCAATAGAGAAAACAAGGGAGGACCCTTATATAATCCCCAACACCACACCCCCAGGGACCTACTCCTTCAGCCACATTCCACCTGCCTAGGTTACCACCTAGTAAATCCACTACAATAGATTTATCCTTTGATGAGATTGCAACCCTAATGATTCGATATAAACTCTCTGAATATGAGCTCTTCAGGGGGCTTTGTATTTCTAACCATAACAAGAACTCTATGACATGTCCTTCATTTCCTTCATGGTGCTTATTGCAAATATAATGCTATATTTTGGTGCCTGTGGTCACTTACTTATAGTCTATTTATTTCCCTAGACTCTACCATGACAAAAAGGACTTGGTCTGTTCTGTTCAACATGATATCCCAGCACTTAGCAAAATATCTAACACACAGTAGGTACTTAATCAACATTGATTGTATGGATTTTTTATTGTGTATCAAATTTCTAGACCAGCACTCTCAATGGAAATATAATGGAAGCCACAAATGTGAAGCACATAGGCACATAGGCAACTTAAAATTTTCTGGGCTGGGGGAGTAGCTCAGACATAGAATGTATGCTTAAGGATGTGTGAGGCCCTGGGTTTCATCCCCAGAAACAAAACAATAAAGATGGAAAATAAAATTTTCTAGTAGTTACATTAAATAATGCAAAAAGGTGAGGGGTCTTGATTACATGAGCAATGAAATAATTATGCTCACCTTTTCTGTCTTTCTGATTACAACTATAAAATCTGTCGGAATGCATGGGGTATGCTGTTATCTAAGGATTCTGAAATGAAAACAGTTGCAAAAATATTTAGAAAGAGCACCAAAATTTGAAGAACCACTGAACTAGCAGCAAGCTTACGTTTGCCCCCCTTATGTTCCCTGGCTTGTACTCAACACACTTCTAAACCTGGGAGAAAATATCAGGGCACAAAGAGAATGCTAAGAGGGCCGCCAGCTCTAGCTGTGGGAGCTGGAAAGTGAGCTCCAATGCACACAGTGGGGAAATCCCTGATTTTTTTTTCTTTTTCTTTTTTCTGTTCTATCCTGACATAGCTCCCAGTTAATTCTGAGGCATCAGAAACAGTAACTGATAACAAGAACCTGAAGAAACCAAAACTCTGAGGAAGGAAACATTGTCATGAGTATTTCTTTTTTATTTTAGCTATGAATGTCTTTGTGTGTATGTGCATATGGTATATGATGTGTCTGTGTGTATTAAGCAAATATTGTTGTTTTCTTCTGTCTCGTATTCCCTCATCATATAAAATAATGTGCATTCATTTTATGTCTAACTATTAATCAATTGACAGCATAATGGACTACTGGGAGGAGTGAAAATTGTAGGCAGTACATTGGCCTTGTTGAAGGAAGAAGGTGACTGAGAGCATGCCTTGGAAAGTTATTTCTTGTTCCCAGGCCCTCTCTCTCTCTCTCTCTCTCTCTCTCTCTCTCTCTCTCTCTCTCTCTCTCTCTCTCTCTCTCTCTCAGCTACCATGAATTGAGCAGCTTTCCTCCACCAATCTCATCTTCCATGATGTTCTGCTTCACCTCCAGCTCAAAGCAGTAGAGCCAGCCATGAGCCAAGATAACTCTTCTTTAAGTTGTTTATGTCAAGTATTTTGATCATAGCAATAAAAAGTTGACTAGGGCTGGCACGCGCGCGCACACACACACACACACACACACACACACACACACACAAAACATTAGTTCTGTTTTTCTGGAGAACTCTAATACAAGAGATAAATTTACCTTTCCATTCAGTGGAGCTGCCATTCTAACAAAGAGAGAGACAAATCTCCATTGCTCTCCTCCCTTTTTATCCTTCCATTGCTTGACCTGTACCACGGAAATATACAGAATTGAGAGCTATATAGAACCCTAAGTTCCTGGAGTGAAAACAGACACCCTGAAAACCTGAAAGTATTCAGGAAACAGGGTATGAAAGGAGCTCAGGAAAGCTATCCCATATAGTTATTTTGAACCCCTGAGCTACACACACGTGCCAATCCTAATAAGCAACCAAATATTTTAAGAACTACACTCACAGCATAGTACACATACTCGGACTTGTTCCTGGGGGGCACAGACCTTTGAAAGATCTGACGGGCTCTATAAAGATTTAGAAAATTTAGTTTGGACATTGTAACTATAGCCCACAGAAGTTAGGTTGGACTTTTAGCCTGAACTTAACTAGTTCAATTGCCTTCTATCTTTTAAAATTACCTATATTTTCCATGAAGCCAGAACTATTCTCAGGACTTAATATTTGAAATGTCTAAGATACAATTGGCATATGAAAATTATAATGTGGTAAAATACAATCAATAGAAGCAACAACACTGAAATGAAAAAGATCGGATTTATCTATCAAAGACTTTAAAAGCCTATTTTAACAATGCTTAAATTAACAATTGCAAACACTATTGGTAAAATGTTAATGTTGAAAATCTTGACAGAGTAAGTGAAAATATAAATCAAAATTGGAGATTTTTAGAACTAAAAAAATATAATAAATGGAATAAAATCTCAATGGATGGGCTTATGAGCAGGCCAACAGATATTATTCAATCTAAACATAAGAGAGAAAACAAATGATGAGAGCATCAGAAAGACAATAACAAAAGTCAAAGTTTCAGTGGAAAAAGATAAAAAGTGAAATACTAATACAATATATGAATAAATAATGGCTAAAACCTTTCCAAGTTTGCTAGGAAACCTAAACCTACAAATTCAAGAAGTTAAACAAAGCATAAATGGGATAAAAAAAAATCTATCCCTAAACATAGTAGAAATGCTGAAATTTAATTTAAAATTAAATCTTGAAAGCAGCCAAAAAATGATTATTCATCTGTTGATGGACATCTAGATTGGTTCCATAATTTGGCTATTGCGAATTGTGCTGCTATAAACATGGATATGCATATATTACTGCAATATTCTTATTTCAGTCCCTTTGGAAAGATAACCAGGAGTGGTATATCTGGATCAAATGGTGGATCCATTCCCAATTTTCTGATGAATCACTACACTGATCTCCATAGTGGTTATGCTAATTTGCAATCCCACAAACAGTGTAGAAGATGAATTACAAAATTATGGAATATATACACAATGGAATTCTACTCAGCAATAAAGAAGGACAAAATGGTATAAAAGGAATACAAATGAGAAAGGTAAAAATTAAGCTCTTCCTGTGCAAAGACAACATTCTTGTTTATGTAGAAAATCCAAAGGAATCATCATCAGCAACAAAATAGTAGAACAAGGTTGCAGGATACAAATTCAACACACACACACACACAAAGCACACAAAGTGTATTAATGCATTGAAAGTGCGTTAATGTATTGAAATATACATATACCAATTTTTATATACTAGCAATGCTCAAATGAAAGTAATCTTTAAAAATATTTTATTTATAATAAGTACAAAAATGAAATGCATAAATCTAACAAAACATATAGAGTTTACAATCTAAAAAATACAAAACTCCAATGGGAGAAGTCAGTAAGAACTAAATAATTGAGAGAATACACCATGTTCATGAATTGGAAGAATTAACATAGAAAAGACGTAATTTTCCCAAAAATTCATCTACAGATGTAATATAGTCCCAATAAAAAAACCAGCAAGGCATTTTTTGTAAATACAGAAAAACTAATACTAAAATTTATATGTAAAATGAAAGGAAGTTAAGTAACTAAATTTTTTTTAAAAGAAGATAAAGTTGGAATAATCATACTATGATTTAAAGATGTACTATAAAACTTTAATAATCAAAGGACTCTGATATTAGTGAAAAAATAGATCTGTAGATCAATGGAACAGAATAGAGTCCAGAGACAGATTAACACAAATATGGGCAATTTATATTTGAAAGAAGTGCAAAAGCAATTCAACAAATGGTTTTGGATTATTTAGCCATCCATATGCAAAAATGAACCTAACCTAAATTTCACACATCATTTAAAAATTAACCCTAAAGGGGACATGATAAAACTAAAACTATAAAACTGCTAGAAGAAAACATAGGAAGAAATTCTTGTAACTTTTTGCAAAGAAACTGCATTCTTAGACAGGAACAACACTGTTCATAAAAGAAAGTATTGACAAGCTGGATCTCATCAAGATTAAACTTTTCTGTCCCGTGAAAGATACTGTTAAAAGCAATTCTGAGCAACAGGAACTACACTGAGCATACATTATCTGAACTGTTTCCTTCCTCAGATGTTGTTTCCCCTCTCTACCTCCCTCCCCTTATTCTCCGCCACTCTTCTACTGGCCTTTCTGCTTAATTATCCAAAGTCCCCTTTGTTTCCTGTTTTCTCTCTAGCTTCTGCATGAGAGAAAACATACAACCCTTGACTTTCTGAGACTAACTGATCTCACTTAGCACAATATTCTGTAGTTCTATCCATTTTCCTGCAAAAGACATAATTGTGTTATTTGTGGTGGAGTAAAATTCTATTGTATATATATATATATATATATATATATATATATATATATATATATATGCCACATTTTCTTTATCCATTCATCAATTCATGGATCCCTAGCTTGGTTCCATAATTTGGTTACTGTGAATTATGCTGCTATAAATATGAATATGCATGCATCACTATAGTAGTCTGGCTTTAATTCTTCTAGAGTTGTATAGATAGGTCAATCTCACTTTTATGTATGGAGAGGGGTGGAGAGCAGGATGAAGTCGGAAGGGACGCACCAGACCTGTATGCATATATGATTTTGTCACTTTGAACATCACTTGCAGAACTAAAAGTGTTAAAAACAAAAAAAGAACCATACTGAAAGTATCACAATACCTGATTACAAATTATACAACAGAGCTATAGTAAAAAATAAAATTAAAGCACACACACACACACACACACACACACACACACAGCATGGTATCGGAACAAAAACTCATGGGACAATCAAGCAACACATAGACCAATGGAATAGAATAAAACCTACAGAAACAAATCCTTACACTGATAGTCAATTGATTTTTGACAAAGAAGCAAAAAAAAAAATTCACTCGAGAAAAGACAGCTTTTTTCAACAAATGGTGTTGTGAAAACTAAATATCTATGTGTAGAAAAATGAAATTAAACTCCAATTTCTCACCCTGCATAAGAGTCAATTCCAGGTGGGTCAAAGACCTAGAAATTAAACCAGAAACTTTGAAATTGCTAGAAGAAAACAGGATCAACTCTCTGACATACAGGCAGTGGTAGAACCCTCTTCAATAAGACCCCCAAAGCTCAGGAAATAAAATAAGGAATCAATCAGTGGGACAGCATCAAATTAAGAAGTTTCTGTGCAGTAAAGGAAACAATCAAAAATCTGAAGAATGAGCCTAAAAAATGAGAGAGAAATCTTTGCCAGCTACTCCTCTAAAAGAGGACTAATGTTGAGAACATACAAGAAAACACTAAAGAGACAAATAACTGGGTAAAAAAATGAGCAATTGAACTAAAATAGACATTTCTCAGAAGAAGAAATGCAAACAACCAATAAATAGATGAAAAAATGTTCAAAGTCATTAGCAATTAGAGAAATGCAAATCAAAACCACACTGAGATTCCATCTAACTCCAGTTAGAATGACAATCATCAAGAATATAAATAATAATAAATGTTGGGAAGTAGGAACTCTTATACACTGTTGATGGGATTGTAATTAGTACAACCACTATGGAGATCAGAATGGAGCCTTCTCAAAAGACGAGGAATGAACCACTATGTGACCCAGTCAGACCACTCCTCAGTATCTTCTCAAAATAATTAAAGCCAGAATAGTATAGAGATACATCCATGTCCATGTTTATAGCAGCATAATTCACAATGGTAAAAATATGGAACCCACCTAGATGTCTGTCAACAGATGAATGGATAAAAACAATGTGATATAAAGAAGAACCAAATTATGTCATTTGCAGGAAATGGAGACAGAAAAAGAGGCTTGATGAAGGAAACAGTCCCAATAATGCTACGTCTATATGTAACAGTATCACTACCGATCTCACTAACATGTATGGGGAAGCAGGGGGAATCCAGAAGGAAAAATATGTATGCTTGTAAGCATGTATGTTTGTATCTCTTTGAACTTCACTATGGTGTGCAATTACAATACACTTGCACCAATAAAAGTTTATTTAAAAATGAAAATACCAGCTACAGTCTAGTATAAAAATATTTGCAAATCACATGTCTGATAAGGGATCTGTATATAGAATATATAAAGGACTCTTCAAACTCAACAATTTAAAAAAAAAACTGCATTAAGAAATTGGTTAGAGACATGAGCAGACACACCAAAGGGAATATAAGGATGTTAAAGCACACGGAAACGCTGGGGTGTTACTCGGTGGTAGAATGCAGCTTAGCACACACAATATCCCAGGTTTAATCCTTAGCATGAAATAAATAAATAAATAAATCATGAAATTTCAATATCTATACCAGAGGAAGAAATGACTCCAGTCTGGTGGGCAGAAAGGCTTCTTCCAGGCCAGCCAGAGGGGCTGGAATCTCATGGGGAAGTCTGTGCCACAGAAGATTCTAAGATCACAGGGAAGAAGATGGTTCTCACCTCCCCCCAGCCCCATAGGAGGGAACAGCACTTTCGTTTCTCATGCAGAGCTGCAAGACCCACAAGTCAGTGGCTCTGAGCCCTTCTTGGACTGCCGGATCTTCTCCAAAGAGACCTCCTGACCAAGAGTCCTGGGTCGCCCTTGTTCTTTTTTCCCCCACAGTCATCCCTGCCTGCACTCAGCTGCCTTCTTGTTGGATTTGCTGCTTTTTTCCCTCTCTTTTGAGTTTATAAATCTCTTAATCGATAACAACCAGCAGCAGCTGTGAGCTTGACAGCACTAAAGCACCAGGGCCCTGTGGATTCAACTGATTATTTCATCGATGATGGCAATAAAACAACTTCAGATTTAAGTAGTGAATTTCTAAAAGGCTGAAAACACTGGATATAATCAATCATTTACTCCCCTGTAACTCAGTCCTAATGGGTAAAACCATGCTTTTTTCCCTTCCTTCCTTCTTTTTTCCTTAATCCCTCTCTCCCTTCTTTCCCTCCCTCTTTCATTCCTTTTTCTTCCCCTCCTTCCTTCTTTCCTTCCTTTTTCCTCCATCTCTCTCTCCATTGATAAATATTTACTGATCACATACTATATTTCAACCATTTTTTCTATTATGACATATAATATAGCATAACAACCTGAGGTACTTCCTGAAGTCACCTGGTGGCTTGGGGTACACAGTTGAAAAATTGGTCCTTCTGTTTCTGAGATACTGGACCACTTATTATAGTTCAAAATTCAAGCTGGGCATGGTGGCACACGCTTGTAATCCCAGCATTTGGGAGGCTGAGACCAGTTCGCAGCCAGCTTCAGCTATCTAGTAAGGCCCTCCACAACTTAGTGAGACCCTGTTTCAAAATAAAGAAGAAAAAACAGGGCTGGGGGTGTAGCTCGGAGGTAGAATGCCCCTGAGTTCAATCCTCAGTACTGCGAAAAAAAAAAAAAAAATTCAAATTCAGATATGAGACCTTACAGATCCAATGAGATCACATGGTTCAGGTGGAGAGGTGGAGGAAACCAGGAACCTGCTAAATATCTGGACCTTCTCACTGAATGAGACTGGGGAAACTGGTCCACCTGTGGAGGTGGACGCTGAGTATGGCCCACTGAGTCAAGACTGATGTTCCAGTTCCTGTGTCTCAAGCTTAGTTTCAGAAATGGTAGACAGTGGGAGAGTGTGAGGTAAGGAGTTTAGTAGCTGGGTCAAGAATGTGGAAAGGAACTCTTAGGGTCCAGGGACATGACTTTTTGGTCAAGGAAGAAGACTTGGAAGGCCATGGTAAGTTATAAGCTTGAAGTTCAT
This sequence comes from Graphiurus murinus, assembly GCA_004027655.1. NCBI lineage: Eukaryota > Metazoa > Chordata > Mammalia > Rodentia > Gliridae > Graphiurus > Graphiurus murinus. The sequence continues at coordinate 10,890 of PVLC010004560.1, read as the reverse complement.
CAAAACACAGGTAGACTGTATGAAGTAACCATCAGAACTCAGGAGAAATAGTTCCAGGCAGAAGAAGCATCGCTCAAGGCAAGGGCAATAAAGGTGGGACAGAGATCTAAGCTGTGGGCCACACGGGGACTGACAGCTATGAACTTTATCTGAGCCTGTGTTCCCGGAAAGCAGAGACAGTGAGAAGTCCTCCCCTCTGTTGTGTTATAAAGCCCATGGACTACCTGCTCTCCATGTTCTGAGGTAAGCCCATTTCCACTCTTCAACAATGACTGTGGCTTCCTGCGCCCTTGCCTCTATGAACCTATTCCTTTTCTCTGAAACTTAATTGTGATAGAGTTTGGTACATGCTACCCCAAAATATGGCACTGTGGCATTGGAGAAAATACCAGGAGCAGAGAGGTGACTCTTACCTCTCCCTTCTTCCCTAAGGCAGGTAAGATTTATTGCATAAGTGCCTGCCCTGTACCCACAAAGTCAATGACAGAGACTGGGAGAAGAGCTCATCTCTGGACAAGAGTCTTCCCCAGTCATCATACCGTACCTGCTCTGAGTATATTTGTACATGACTATTCATTCTTTATCAAACCTACACACACACACACACACACACACACACACACACACACTAAAACAAAAAACAAACTCAAGTTTACTTGTTTCTTTGGGTCTTCATAGCCTCGTGAAGGCCCTTGAGCTTTGCAAAACATGTACTGAATGAATGTGTATGCTTTTCTCTTGTTAGTCTGTCTTGTTGTAAGGCTTCAGCCATGCTCCTAAGATGTGAAGGAAAAAATGTTTCTTTTCCCCTAGAGTCCTCACAAATGAATATTCTCCTATGAAATCATTTCCTCAGTTGTCAGATGCAATTTGTCTTTCATAGGGCCTGGATCAAGTCCCCATTCAGCCTGGAAACTCAGGGTGGAGAGGAATAACAGGTGGGCTGGCCTAAAACTTGAGTCTGGGGCACCCAGATTCAGAGCTGGTGAGCTGACTAAGTTCCAACAAATGGAGACCTGAGCTATGTGATATGCATATATTGGAGTCAGGATTTGCTTAGAAATTGGAGCAGGACCGAGCATGGCACATTGGCTCACAGATGCCAGTATGCATCTGAGTCGCCCAGAGGGCTTGTTAAAATACAGATTCCTGCCCAGGCCCCTGCATTTCTGATTCACCAGGCTTGGAGTACAGCCTGAGAATTGCATTTCTAGCAAGTGTCTGAGCGATGCTTATCCCGCTGGCCCAGGTACCATATTGGAGAACTACTGGAGTAGGAAATGCAGGTATTTAAGTAAAATAAAAATACCTATGTCATCCACTTCACAGGATTACTGTAAAACTCAAAAACATAGCTAATACATATACATATGTATATAAATTGTCAAATGCTATATATATATACATACATAATGTATATATATTATATATATATTATATATAATATATATATATATATTATATATATTGCAGTACTGGGGATTGAACCCAGGGGCATTCTACCTCTGAGCTACATCCAGTCCTATTTTTTGTAATTTTTTTAAAATTTTGAAATAGGGTCTCACTAAGTTGTAGAGGGTCTCACTAAGTAGTTGAGGCTGGCTGAGAACCTGGATCCTCCTGTCTCAGCCTCCCATGTACTGGGATTACAAGCGTGTGCCACCATGCCCGGCTCATACAAATATATTTTTATTATTACATTCAAAACCCATGGTTCTCTCAAAGAGCTTCATACTTCCAGTCCTTAATTCTGAAGACCAACTAAGATTACTTTATGTAAATTGTTGAGTTTCAGAAATGCCAGCAAGGTGAGGAGCTATTGGCATTTAGGATTAACAAAAAGTATATTTCATGGTGGCATAGATGGAGTACTTGATCCTCTCTCAGTTTCTAGGAGATATCAGTAAGTCGTAAGAAACTTCTGTGACTGACAGAGATATGAACCACCTTTGAGAGTGCCAGATTTATGATTCAGGTGTTCAGTATTGAATACATGGAGCTATACATTCATGCAGAATGGCCGGTGACTTGTCACCATTCTCCTCGGAATACTTTATATTCTTCGAGTCCTGCTTGGTGCATTCTTACATTGTGCTTCTCTCTGTCTCTCTCTTTTTATTGAGGGGGAGGGTACTGGGGATGAAACCCAGGGGCATTCTACCTTTGAGCTACACTCAGGCCCTTTTTAGTTTTTCATTTTGAAACAGGATCTCACTAAGTTTCTTAGGATCTTCTAAATTGCTGAGGCTGGCCTCCAACCGTGGATCCTCCTGTCTCAGCTTCCCAAGTACTGGGATTACAGGCATGCATCACCACTCCCAGCTGTTCCTCTCTTTTTAAAAAAGTTAGTCTAAAGGTGTAGTTGCTGGCATACTCTGCTTCCAGTATTGATATCTCTTCCCAGCTTCCACCACTTGTTTTAGCATCTTTGGGTAAAACTTCTACTGCCAGCTTTTCTTTAACTGCTGCCTGGTCAGATGGAGACATTGTGCCTTTTAGATACAACTACTTGGGAACCTGGCTCTTTTTAACTCTTCTTCTCCCTCCACCATAAATGATCAGTCCATGGTTGTCTATTTATTTTTTAAAGCTCACACTGTATTAAGTCCACATAATATGGAAAGCAACCTAAATACTTTAAAGCCTCAAAGAGAATACAGCAAATGTCATTATTTTTGAAGCCACTATCTAATGTGGGTGTTATTTTCCCAATTTACTCATTAGCTGAACTCCACGTACTCACAGCACCCTTTAAGCCTCTTCCTAAAAGTTTTAACTTACCTTAAACAGAAGATTTCACGCTGTAAAGTAATGGGAATCTCTCCTTTCTTGGTAATACCTGACATGGAGGGCCCTGTGGTGATGTTGATCCTCAGTCCTCTCAGTCTTAGTTCTGGGAACATGACCTTGTTATCCTATAACTCAGGAAGAGAAGAAGGCTTGACCAGACCTGTCGCTGGTGATTCCCCAGCGTGAAGGGGCTGGATAAACTTCTCCACCCTCAGACATTTGAATCAGTCTCCTTTATCTCCACTATCAAGCATTCAGAGACCAGAGGAGAAAGCTTTTTGCTTTCTTCCACATTTTAGGAGGCCCTGATAAGTTCCAGCGAGGACCGCATTGCTGGTAAGATTTCTGCATTAGTGACGTGAGCAGACTATAAGCTCACAAAGATTATCTTTTAGATGATGGCTCATCCTGAAGGCAAACTTTTGCTTCATTTCATATCCAATAAAGTTGCTTAACTATGTGGTCTTACACAAGTACTAAACTCTTTAGGCCTCAGTTTTCTAACAGAAATTAAGGGACTGGGTTAGAGAATGTAAAAGGGTAATTATTTGAGTATAACAATATTTTTTGTGAGAAAAATATGCATGCATGAACTTGGTTTCCAGTCATTGATCCTGGGCTCAATTTTAGTTTGTTTTTGGTTTTGTTTTTTAAAAACTATATAGTTTAAAGTGGGGTATAATTGAATATATCAGATTGAACTATATGAAATTGGGTTTTCTAGGTCAAAAATAGTCAAATATTTGCTATGGTCCAACCTACTATACTCTATCAAAGATAATAAAAAGACCATATTTTGGATGGAATTAAACTTTTTTTTTCAGAGACAAAAACAAAGGTTTATTTAGGAAAGTGAGGGATACACATTTGAGATAGAAAAACACAGGCAATTTTGAGAGAGTGAGTGTGAGAGAGGGGAAAGAAAATGTGTGTGTGTGTGTGTGTGTGTGTGTGTGTGAGAGAGAGAGAGAGAGAGAGAGAGAGAGAGAGAGAGAGAGAGAGAGAGGAATTAAACATTTTACTGAATCTTATAGAGCTATGTTTTAACTGGGCATGTTCCATTAGGATCGATGATAATTTTACCCTTTTACTCAATGTTAAATGTTTGTCAGAGGGAAATTGACATGTTTCTTTCCATCTTTTCTGGAAAATCAACTCCTGGATCCTCCAGCTTGAGCTGTGATGCTGTGACTCTCCTAGTTCTGGAGAGTCTCAGAACCAGGAACAGGGGACCTGGATGACTTTCATTGTAAATGAATGCTCAATCTATGGAAACGTCAATATTTTCCTTTTTCTTTCCAGAAGTCACAGCATTAGTATCAAAATCAGGAACTAAATGAAACTTTCTTCAGCATTGATTACAGCTCTCTCTTACCTGATCATTAGTTCCCTCTCCTGGTGTCTCTACTGAGATGCACGAGCCTGGATGGAAGGAAGGTGTGTCCCAGGCAGCTCCATCCAGCCCACTCACTGCAGCTTTGGCTCATTGGCTTGACTGCCTTTCCTTTTTGCCAGAAGAGTTTTGAAGTTTTGCTATGATCTAAAAAGGGTAATAATGGGGGGAGGGCCATTATCCAGGATGAATGATGACCCAGCAGAACCAATGGTATAACATAAGGTATCAAAATTAAATGGAGCCAGCTCTTTTGGACTCAGGAAGGACACTGTATTTTTCAGGGGTGTCTGTTGGACTCATTCCTCAGCTTTGGAATAGTAAGAATGTTTTCTCTTGATTTATTGATATTTCAACTTTATTGACATTTTAAGAGGAACTCTGTGACATCCTTGGGATGTTTCATATAGAAATCCCAACCATTACATTTCTCACGCCTGTTCCAAATGGGAGGAAAAGATGGAATTTAAAAAGTAATTTCCCTCAGATTGGTTTCTGTCTTGTTCTTGTCAAATCCTGTGAACTATTCAGTTTCTGCACCCTTATGGAAAAGGCCAGTTTTAAACAATAATCATTTCCTTAGGACAACTGAAAAAGTTACCTTGGGAAGTAAAATCAACTAAGATTGTATGCAACAAAATAAATAGAAAACCCGCACAGTGCTAGGATTCACTCAGAAAGAAGTATGCCTGAAAAGATGGGCTTTCATCTGAGAGGTGGGTGCCTAGTGCAGGGGCTTGAGCTACAGCCCTAACTACTTGGCTGGGTTCACACTTCCAGTGTGTGGCCCCATGTAACCCACAGCTCCCTCCTCAGTAATCTCCAAGCACCCATGTTCTCTTGCTGTTCTACAGCTTAAAGATGCTGGCTCCTCTTTCTAAATGGAAAAAATACCAGTCCTTCTCCTAAAAATGATTGCTACTAGGTATTTATCTGTTTTTTAACTTGGGCTCTGATCACCCACAAGCTCATTCTGAACTCCAAATTTTGTATCCTGCTCCATGTCTTAAAAAAAATCTTTAAACTCTAAGGTCCCATCTCCAAATACCCATTTTAATTCTGCATGTCCTTCCTTTCCCTTGTGGAGAATGGATGGCCTCCAGTCTGGACTGGGATATAGGCCACACTTTTTCAAGTTAGCATCTAAAATATACCATTTCACTTGTTCATCAAGAATCTGATATGATTAAATCTCTCCGTTTGGAGATTAGCACCTACTCTGGACACAATTTAGAACTCACCTTCAAAGTGCTCCTACTAAGAATGTTGTGGACACTACTGTTACTTAGCAGCAATCATTTAAGTCTTTCAATCCCCATTAATTTTTGTAGGCTCTCTACCCATTCCTAAGTTAGGTTACTGAAACCAGTGCACCTGCTCAGTTCTCTCAAGGAAGGCTTCCTCAGAGAAACACTCTCATATCCCTGGCTCCAACTGAAGAACTCTGAGAAGAAGAAAATGTAAAGAATGTGCCTGTGGATCCTGCAAAAGTTACAACTAAAGGGAGTTCATTGTTCCCACACATCTGGTATGAAGAAAGCATATTAGCCAATTTTCTGGTATGCACTTTTTTATTTTTTAGTATAAGGGACTAAAGTACTACAGACTCCAATTTAGCCTCTCCCCTTGTCTTGATTCACATATTCATCCACACCTCACCTAACTCACTTTGCTGTGTTTTAACTATTATTATAAGACATCCTAAATTATTTCTGAAGAAAAGTAGGTTGTAAGTACTGCAGACAGACCATGCACTGGACTCCTCAAGAAATGGAAAAGCAAGGCTCCAAGTGTCAAAAATGTCAGAGATGACACCTCCCCTGACCACTTAATGTTCCAAGCTTTCTTTCCTAATACTGAGTTGTATGTCCCATTTTCTTATTTGTTTCTACACAACCCCACACTGCCCCAAATTCTCTGTCTACATTGGCTCCCATGGTTAATTTTATTTTGAATTCAGGTGTTTTTGAATCATCCCTCAATTTAACTTCCAAGCTTCAGTCTATCTGGACCCTTTTGAGAAGAACCTTTTTTTGGCAATATTTTCAAATTCCAGTCAATTACATACACCTTCCTCCATCTACATTCAGTTACTTTGCTTGATACTTTTCCTTAAATCCCTTCCTGTTTTACCTATTGGAACTTCAATGCACATAACTGAACAAATCACTTTGGTTCATGACAGACTCTCACCATTGGCCTACACAAGCCTTCCTTTTCCTTGTTTTATCAGTCACTTAATTACTTTGAATATAGCTATAAGTATCTATAAACCTCCATGAAAAATAAAAGCCAGGATGCACCATAAACTGAATCTAACCATAGAGTATACCTCTATAACATATGGATCTGCCTATTTCTACTTCAAAACCACCTTGAACCTCGTATTCATCATTTTCTTGTTTCCTTTTCAACATAGACTCATTTCATAAATAAGCATGCCCCAAAATATGCATTTTAAATTTTAATTGATTTTAATATTAAAACAATCTGACCACAAGTAATCTTTTGTGTGTGTGGGTTTTTTTCACTTTATATTACATAGATTTACTCATATTGTTCTGAGTGGCTATGCCTCACTAATTTTACCTATTATATAATATTCCATGATGTTCATTTACCATTCTTCTGCTGTAATTGAGTATTTCCATTCTTGGCTATTCTAAGGAGTACTGCTTGAATGTTTCTTTAACAGGTCTTCTGCTGGTAAAGTACAAAACCACATCGTGGATGGACATGAAGGACACTGGTAGATCATTAGGATAGGCAAATTCTCAACCTGAGGAGAGAAAGCTGTGATGTTTCCTCAAGTGGCTATTTCAGTTTATTCTGCCACCAGTCATGTACAGAGATCTCATGAATCTACACTCTTCTCACACAGACTCCACATACTTCTGATTTCTCCCAAGAAGGCAGGTGAAAAGTTGCACTTTTTATTTAAACATTAACATATTTTAAAGGGGGATTATATATTTTTACCATAAGTAAAATATATATTGTTATAAATAGAAGAAAAACCATTAAAATAAAATAAAATCAGAGTCATGTTTAAAAATTACCACTAAACACACCTCTTGAAGGCAATTAGCCTGAGGTTGCTGTTTCCTTTAATTAAAAGGGAAGACTATAAAAATAAAAATTAAAAAAAAGGGAAGACTAGCAAGTATTAGAGTTAATGACCTAGCAATATCACATGGAGACAATCTGATTGAAAGAACACTGAAAAGGAAATGACTTCTTCATTCAGTGACTCAATCCTGAGTACTTTTAATTCTGAATATCATCTGCATTGCTACCCATGAGTTTGCCCTAAATTGGTTCTCTGGAATACTTCTTCAAAAATGTTCTGTCAGTAACAGCCAATTCCTGGGCTATCCTTTGAGGTTCTGATGCATTATTGACCATGTATTATTGCATATGGATCAATTTGAGTCAATTCTCTTTAAATTTTGTATCAGGAAAGAGTAGGAGAAACTGTGTAGAGCAAATAACCCCAGGATGGCCACATAGAGAATAAGAGAAAATGCCTTGCCTCTGTTACCATATCACCAAGTCAGCAAGATAATTATTCAGTAAAAGATAAAAAAGAAAGTTTACGAGTTGCCTGAAAAATAATTCAAAATAACAATCTAAGGTTATTCAGCAATGCACAAGAGGCTACAGAGAAAATATTCAATAAAAACCATGATCTGAGTGAGAAATTTAATAAAGAGATAGATATCACAAAAAAGAATTAAACAGAAATCTTGGAGCTGAAAAATTCAACAAATGAAATAATAATATAATAGCCTCAACAGAAGACTAGATCAAGCAGTGAAAAAAATCTGCAAACACAGAGATAGGTTTTTTGAAATTACCCATTCAGAGCAAAAAGAAAAAAACAAAAAAAAAAGTGAAAGCAGTCCATAGCATTATGGGTCACCATTAATCAATCAAATGTCTGCATTAAGAGAATTTCCTAATGTAGCAAGATAGAGAAAGGGACAGGAAACTTATTTCTAGAATAATTGCTAAAAATCCCCAAGTCTAGGGATAAATATGGACATCCCCATCTATAAAGCTTAAAAGTTTCCAAACCCAAAGAGGTTCTCTCTGAGGCACATTATAATCAAACTGTCAAAAGTCAGAGACAAAGAATTTTAAAAACAAGAGAAAAGAATCAAATGACTTATGAAGGCATTCCAAAGCCAGAAGAGAATGGGATAACATGTTCAAAGTACAAAAAGGAAACAACTGCCAGCCAAGAATACTACTATCCTTTGATCCTTTAAAAGTGAAAGAAAATGAAGTTTTTCTCAGACAAGCAAAAGCCAAGAGAATTACAAGAAATGCTTAAGAGAGTTTTTCAAGGGGAAACAGAAAAATACTAATTACTAATATGGTAACGTGAACATATAAAGTTCACTAGTAAAGGTAGATATAGAGTCAAATTCATAATACTCCAATACTGTTATGTGACTCGTTCATCTTTCTAGTATAAAGTTTAGAAGTCAAAACTGTAAAAAATAAGTGTAGCTCAGTGTTGGTAGGATTGCAATATAGTTCAGCCATTTTGGAGATCAGTGTGGAGATTGCTTAGAAAACTGGGAATAGATTCACCATATTATCCAGCTATACCACTCCTGGGTATCTTTCCAAAGAGGTTGAAACCAGAGAACTACAGGAATATATGCATACCCATGTTCATAGCAGCACAATTCACAGTAGTCAAATTATGGAACCATCCCAGGTGTCCACCAACAGATGAATGGATTACAAAATTATGGGAAATACACACAATGGAATTCTACTCAGCAAGAAAGAACAAAATTATGTCATTTGCAAGAAAATGGAAGAACCTGGAGAATATTATGTTAAGTGAGATGAGCCAGTCACAGAAAGTGAAGGGGCATATGTTTTCTTTAATATGCACAAGCTAGGAAGTAATTGAGATACAAGAAGGGCTCTAGATAATGGAGGAGAAACCTCAGTAGAGGTAGGGAAATACTACTATCAACTATGTGTATATATGTGAATATACCAACATCAATCTCAGTACTTTGTATTGAGAAGGGGAGAGATGGGGAAGCGGGCGGTGGGCACCAAGTGCTGTGTGCTTGTATGTCATTGTTAACATGATTTACATTATGATGTGAGACTATAATGCATCAATAAAACACATTAAAATATAGCTACAATACATTATTAAGAACCACACAACATTTAATAATATAAATTATGACATCAAAAATACAAATTGTGAGAAAAGTAAGTCTAAAGTTTTGTATGTGACTGAAGTTGTTATGAAACAGTGTATTATAACTATAAGGTGCAAACCTTATGGCAACCACAAAGCCAAAAAACTGTAGCAGATACATGAATGATGAAAAGAAAGTAATAAAAATTTTGTATTATAGAAAGTCACCAAATCACAAAGGTAGAAATAAATAAATAAATCTGCAAAACAATGAACAAAATGTTCAAGTTCTTATCTATAAAGAATGACATTGAATGTAATTGGATTAATTTATCCAATCAAAGGACATAGAGTGAATGGGTAACAAAACAAGATCCAACTAAATGCTGCCTACAAGACACCCACTTTATCTTTAAGAACACATATTGGATAAAAATGAAGGGAGGGATGGTAGAAGACATTCTGTGCAAATGATGACCAAAAAAAAGAGAAAAAGAACAAAAATGGCTATGTTTAATTTTATTTTTTATTTTGAAATAGAGTTTCACTAAATTGCTGAGGTTAGCCTTGAATTTGCAATCCTCCTGTCTCAGCCTCCCAAACACTGGGATTACAGGTGTCCACCACCATTCCCACTAAGAGTGGCTATGATTTTTATCAGATAAAATAGATAAATTAAAAATCTGTCATAAGACACAAAAATGCCTTCAGTAATAAAGTGCTAAATTCACCAAAAGAGTATAACAATTATAAATTCATATGCACTCAATGTTAGAGCACCCAAATAAATAGTGCAACATTATTTGGATGTGAAGGGAGAAATAGATGGCAATACATAACACTAAGGGACTTCAATACTCAGCTTCCAACAATGTATAGGTTGACTACACAGAAAATCAACAAGGGAATGCTGGAATTGAATTAACTTTAAATAAAATGGATCTAACAGATATAAATAGAATTTCTCATTCAATAGCAACAAAATATACATTCTTCTCTAGGATAGACCATATGTTAGGCCACGAAATAAGTCTTCACAAATTAAAGAAGATCAAAATCACATCAAATGTGATTTCTGACTACAATGAAATGAAACCAACAACAAAATGAATTTTGAACACCACAAATATTTGGAAGTTAAACTACATGCTCCTAAACAACTAATTGGTTAAAGAAGAAATAAAAAGAGGAATTAACAAGTATCTTGAGAAAAAAAGGCAATGAAAACACAACATACCAAAACCTAAGGAATGCAGAAAAGCAGTTCTAAGTGGGATGTTTTTAGCAATAAATGCCTATATTAAATAAGAGCCAGGCATGGTGGCTTATGTCTGTAATTCCAGTACTTGGGAGGCTGAAAAAGGATGATCATAAGTTCAAGGCTATCTCAGCAACTTAGCAAGACCTTGTTTCAAAAAATAATAAATAAGTAAATAAATACAAAAGGCTGGGGGTGTGGATTAGAGGTGGACTGGCCCTGGATTCTATTTCCCAGTACCAAAAACGCAAAAGAAAGGAGAAGAAGGAGGAG
>PVLC010004559.1:67748-84118 GCA_004027655.1 Graphiurus murinus | reverse complement strand
TTTTTTTTTTTTTTTTTTTTTTTTTTTGGCGGTACTGGGGATTGACCTCAGGGGCATTCTACCTCCGAGCTATACCCCCAGCCCCATTTTTTATTCTTTATTTTGAAACCGAGTCTCACTAAGTTGCGGAGTGCCTCACTAGGTAGCTGAGGCTGGCCACGAACCCGGATCCTCCGGTCTCAGCCTCCCGAATGCTGGGATTACAAGCGTGCGCCACCACGCCCGGCTCGAACACATTCATTTTTATTTCAACACCCCTGAAATTCAATTCATCTCATCAGTCCCCTCACCTTGCTAAATTGCTAAGACTGGCTTTGAACCTGTCATCCTCCTGCCTCAGCCTCCCAAGTACTGGGATTACAGGTGTGCACCAGCATGTCTGGCTTCTCTTAACCATTCTTATTACCATTACCAAAACTTTGTTCAAGTCAGAAAACTTGACTCCTTCCCTCTCATCTTCCACATCCAATCAATCACCAAATTCTGTCCATTTTCCCTCCTGGATATGTTTTGACCCCATCCTCTCCCTCATATCTCCTTTGATGCCATCTTTGCTCACACCACCAGCCTCTTTCTCCTGGAATATTGCAGCAACCTCCTGCTATGGTTTGAAGTGTCCTCCAAAACTCATGTTGAAATGTAATTGCCATTGTAACAATATTACAAGGTGGGGACTTGAAGAGGTGATTTGGCCATGAGGGCTCCACCCTTACGAATGAATTAATGTCATTATCTCAGTAGTGGGTTAGCTATCACCAGAGTGGGTTGCTATAAAAGCAAGTTCAGCCCTCTCTTGCTTCTATCTTGTGCACATGCATTCTTGCCCTTCCACAATGTTATGGTGTAGCGCAGAGGCCTGTGCCAGATGCCAGTGCCATGTTCTTAAATCTCCTAGCCTCCCAAACTGTGAGAAATAATTTTTCCTTTATAAACTAACCAGTCTCAGGTGTTCTGTCACAGCAACACAAAATGGACCAAAGACTCCCAATTAATCACTGCCTTCTCTTCATTGTTGCTGGGGCAGTCTTTTTAAAACTTCAAACTTCTTTATATCTTTTCTACAGCTATTTAAGGTCCTTAGAATAAGGCACCAAATCTTTATTATGGCATATGAAGTCTTTTGCAATGGGAAATGGTGCTTGGTTTTCCAGGGTCACCTCACCCCTCTTGCCTCTTTGTTTTAGAAGTTCCAGCTGTCTTGACTTCTCTTAGTTGTTCATGGAATGTTCTGCCCTACTGCTGAGCTCCTAATCTTCCCTTCTGTTTAACTTATACATGCACAGCCTGCAGGCTTCAGCCAAAAGGTCCGTCTTTAAGGAGGCCTTCTCTGATCCCAAGATTGACCAGTTCTCTCTGCTCTATGATCTCACAGCACAGTGTCCTCACTTTACTAAAACACATCACTTTCATAATCATTTGTTCAAATCCATCTTCCCCACTAGAGTATAAGCTGAGTCTTCACTATGCTGAATGCTTGGCATGCAGGTAAATTCATCTTAAAGTACTGATAAATATATTAAAGAATAATGTCCTTGCAGATTAGATATTCACTGGGTGCAGTGGTACATACCCGTAATCCCAGTACTTGGGAAGCAGAGATAGGAGGATTGCAGGTTCAAGGGAAACCTGGCCAACTTAACAAGGACCCCAGCAACCTAGCGACACCCTGTTCCTAAACAAAAAATAAAAAGATAGAACACCCCTGGGTTACATCCCCAGTAATATAAATGAATTAGTAAACAAACAAATAAATGTTGACATATGTGCTCCTTAAGAGCCTAGACTCTGGAATGAGATGACTGCTAGGTTCATATTCCAACTTCCCCACTTATTAGCAAGATGACAAATGGCATAGCCTTTTTGTGTCTCAGTTTCTCCATTTATAAATGTGTCTGATAAAGCTAACTACTTCACAGGGGAGTTCCCAGGACTCAATAAATCCATACAAGTAAAGCACTTAGCATGTTTTCTGGCATATAACAAACAGTCAATATATATTAGTATTATCTCATTTATTTGCCCCAAGAATCCTAAAAAGAATTACAGTCAGTATGCTAAGGGGTATGTACAGTAAGAGTCCCCAGGATTTAAGGGTGAAGTAAGAAAAGGTCACTGTCTTAATGTGTAACTGTCAAAAGTTAAAGTGGAAAAGTAATTAGTCAACCTTCAAATAAAGTCCTTTTTTTGATGATGAATTGAATATAAGATGCTTTGGAAACTATACAAAGGAATTGAGGTAGCAAGATGTATCTTCAGACCCAGACTACAAGATTAAATGAGATAATGTACATTAAGAACACTGAGTACATCATAAAGTATGAATAAATGTGGGTGGTGTGATTCTTGTTATTATTAGTCATGTTTATATTACTCAATCTGAGTGTCTGAGGCAACACAATTGTTTATAATCACAAGGAGTCATTAGAAGGCAGAGGAATTGAAGAACGGGAAAGGCAGAAATTGGTCATGTTTATCCAGCACAACTCAAATAAGAGGGATGCTTATGGGAGGTCAGAGAGGTAAAATTCATAGAACAGTTTTTCCTGGACCTTACAAACCCCTTGGTCCTCGTCATCAGTTGCCTATATAGTGATAATTTAAGTTAGTTAGTGGAAAGTAGTTCCTATCATTCAGTTATAATCCAGAAGGGAGACAGATGAACAATCAATGCAAATAAAAATACGATCACATTTTGTGCTAAAGATTGTACTAGACTGAAGGACTAGGAAGGGCTTTTCTGTCGCTTAAAGTGGATGATTGGGTGAGGGGAAAACTGTCAGGCAGAAGGTAGTGAAGAGCTTGGTGTATCTGAGGATCTGAAAGGTCAATACAGATTGAAAGGGATCAAGAAGAGCAGGGAGCTCATGAAATACCCTGGAGAGGTGAGAAGGGATCAGACCACAAAGGCCCTCACTTGAAGGTAGTTTGGATTTATTTTATAGTATTAAATGTAAAGATAAGATTAGATATGAAGGGATTTGTTCTTTAAAAAGATCCTTCATGGCTCAGTGATAGAGCATTTGCCTAGCATGTACAGGGCCCTAGATTTGATCCCTAGCACCACAATTTTTTTAAAAAAGGTTTCTGGGTAAAGAATGGCTTGAAGGGGCCATTAAAGTAGAACTGGACAGGCCAGTTAGAATTTTGCAATAGTCCAATCAAAGGATAATGGTAACTTGGACAGGAGTGGTAGCAGAAGACAGAAGGGGATAGATTTGTGATGTTTAAGAGACAGGATTCATAGAGCTTAGTAATAGGTATATTAGTATAGCAAAGAAACAGGAAGGAGCAGTCCCAGGATCCCAGCTTAAGTAATTTCTCATTCACTAAAATGATGTGGGAGGACTAGATTAGATATGGCTCTGGATGGAAACAGGGAGACTGTAAAGTGAGCAAGAGCTCAATTTGAATTGTTAAGATTTTTTTTTTTAAGGTACTTGGGATTGAACCTAGGGCCATTCTATCTCTGAGCTATACCTTCAGTCCTATTTTTTATTCTTTATTTTGAAACAAGGTCTCACTAAGTTGTGGAGAGCCTCACTAAGTAGCTGAGGCTGGCCATGAACCTGGATCCTCTGGTCTCAGCCTCCCAAGTACTGGGATTACAAGCATGCTCCATCATGCCCCGCTTATTCTTAATTTTGAAACAGGGTCTTGCTAAGTTGCGGAGTGCCTCGATAAGTAGCTGAGGCTGGCCAAGAACCTGTGATCCTCCTGTCTCAGCCTCCAAAGTACTGGGATTATAAGCATGGGCCACCATGCCCAGCTTTGAATTAAGTTTGAGAAGCATGCGAGATCCCCCAAGAGAAAAGTCCATTTAGATATATAGCAGTGAAACTTGGTAGAGAGGTCCAAACGTCCCTAGACATTTGGAAGTCACTGGTATATAAAAAGCTTTGAAAGCCCCTGGGATTAGAGGAATTACCTAGGAAGAGAAGGTAGGAAAGAAGCAGAGAGCCATCAGTATCTTGTAAACTGTATTCTTATCAGTCAGTTTCTTAAAGCCTATTAACTCCAGGTGGGTTGAGAACCTGGGGCTTTTCCACTGGAAGGGCTTGACAGCCATCACTTCAACCCTGCTGACCCCAGAAAGGAAGTAAGCCAAAACAAGCAGCAGGCCCTTCCATCAGTGACAATTCTATTTGAAAACACAGCTGAAAGCCGGGCGTGGTGGCACACGCTTGTAATCCCAGTACTTGGGATGCTGAGACTGGAGGATCCGGATTTGCGACCAGCTTCAGCTACTTAGTGAGGCCCTCTGCAACTTAGTGAGACCCTGTTTCAAATAAGGAATAAAAAATAGGACTGGGGGTGTAACTCAGAGGTAGAATGCCCCTGAGTTCAGCCCCCAGTACTGAAACAAACAAACAAACAAAAAACACAGCTGAGATTATCATCCCCATTGTACAGAGGAACACACAAGACTAAGAAAGTTTAAGAAGCAATTTGGTTAAAAGGGCAGAATTTGTAGCCAGACATGGTGGCACACGTTTATAATCCCAGTATTTGGGAAGCTGAGACAGGAGGATCCAGGTTGGCAGCCAGCCTCAACTACTTAGTGAGACTCTCCGCAACTTAGTGAGACCCTGTTTCAAAATGAAGAATAAAAAATAGGACTAGGGGTATAGCTCGGAGGTAGAATGCCCCTGGGTTCAATCCCCAGTACCGCAAAAAAAAAAAAAAAAAAAAAAAGGGCAGAATTTGTACGTGACAGAACTGAGGCTAAATTCAGGGCCTATACTCCCATTTAAGAACTCTTTACCCATCAAGACTTGATCCCTAAAGTCATCTCAAGCTCGTGGGGGGAAAACGTAGAAGTTTGTGATCCTAGTGGGAAGAACATAGAACAAAGAAACCTCTTGGGCAAAATTAAGTTATAAATCTGTGGGAAGAAGAGATCATTGTGAACTCAGATGTGAATAAAAGGCCCGTGGATATATGGACTGTGAAGGAATCAGAGTAGGTGAAGGGACAGGTGGGGAGAGTCTCAGACTTTAGGACACAATGGACCAAAGTGCAGGGCACATACGGGGCGCAGTGAGGAGGCAGGCCTGACCAGAGAAGAGCTGGTGGCACATGGGCTTCATTCACATATCAGGTCTAAGAGACTGGTAATGGGTCAGTGCAGGAGGATTAGCAGGGCGTATCAAGTGCAGAAGAGGGGGAATTGGGGGCACCACACCTCTCCTGGACTGCAAAGTCTGGTGGGTGACCAGGGGAAAGTTATTTGGAGAGCTAGAGTAAGGTCAGATTGTGTCTGCCTGGGAAGCCAGGCCAAACACATTGAATTTAATTTAGTAGTCCACAAAGAGCCTTTGCAGTTTATTGAAAAAGGAAGAAATATAATGAAATCTTCCAGAAAATTGATATGTTGTTAGTGGTATTATACTACATAAGACAAAGAGCTGAAGGACTGGAATCCCTGAGGAAGACTAGGTTTGGGACTTTTCAGACTTTCTTTAGTATAGAACTTTTTTTTTCCCCGGTACTGGGGATTGAACCCAGGGGCATTCTACCTCCGAGCTGCACTTTCAGTGTATTTTTTTATTCTATTTTTTTATTCTTTATTTTGAAACATGGCCAAAGGTAGTATGGGATTATCATGCTGGCCACAAACCCGATCCTCCTGTCTCAGCCTCCCAAGTACTGCGATTACAAGTGTGCACCACCACACCCGGCTGCATAGAACCCTTTCTAAAAATGAAATCTTACATGAAATTCCAACAGTACAAAGCAGGAAGAAAAAAAAAAACCTAAGCCCCCCACTAGTCTTTTTATTAGGACAGATTATTTATTAGCTTTAAATGTATAACATGTGCTTATAATAGAGTTGACCAAAACATAAAGGAAGCTGGTTAAATAAACACAAAAATTTTAACTAAAGGGTGATGGAAGATAGTTGTAACTTATATTAATTTTAGCATCCAATTTATTTCTGAGTTTTATTTTTCTTGTGCAATAGCAAGAAAATACTTATTCAGATAAATAATGTTTGTACAGAATAGTTTGTTTTGCAACTAGGTAGTACTCTTCAATTAAACTAATGGAGGTAGTGTCATGGGCAACTTTTTTTTTTTTCCTCTTCTTAACAAAAATATAAAGAGCAAGAAGCTGCCAAAGCAAATAAAAACAAATACATGGCCAAAGGTAGTATGGGATTATCATGCTAGGCCACGGTATATGTCACTCGCTACTGTGCAGTCACCATAGTACCAGGTGTGCAAGGGCTTGAAAGATGCTCTGTAGTCTGGCCGGGCTTTTGATCAAGCACAGTGCGCCTGTGCAGTAGTCTGGCCTTCGTTTGCAGTTTTAATGTGCAGATGTGCGCAGTCCGGAAGTGAGAAAAGAGCAGTCTACAGTTTCAACTTTCCTAGTATCAAAAAAATTAGGCTTTGCATTTGTATTTGAATCTGCTGACACAACAATTCTTCTTCTTCTTTTTAAATCTAGATTGTCCCCAAGAAGAAAAGTGGCTGGGGTGGAGCAGGTTTGAGGTTTGTTTTTTTGTGTTTTTTTTTCTTACCTAATAAAAGAGTTGCCACAAAAAAAGCAGTAGTGTAGTAGTAGTAGTAGTAGCAGCAGCAGCAGCAGCAGCAGCAGCAGCAGCAGAAGAAGAAGAAGAAGAAGAAGAAGAAGAAGAAGAAGAAGAAGAAGGAGTTGCCATCATTTATTTAGTGACTGGCTAGGATTAACACAGATCACTTACAAACCAAGTGAACGAATTCTATTCTGTAATACGAATGTATTCTATATTACATACCTGATGGTTGAAGGAACAGGGAATTTTTAAAGTAGTTCTCAGATTGAAGAAAGGCTTTGTGGATCATTTATATTCAGAAATTTCAGGACTCTAACGGACAAAAAGACTATGGGGAATAAGATGTCGTGTACTTTTAAAGATATTTAGGGTCTGTCTTTTTATGTTGTCAGAGGTTTATTTGTTGGTGTTTGTGGATTGGTCAGGAAAATAATCCTTAGGAGTAGGAAAGACTACTTACACTTACTCAGGGAGCAAATGAAATTCCTTTGTGTCTATGTGGTACTGGGGATTGAAACCAGGGGCATTCTAACTTTGAGCAATATCTTCAGTCCACTTATTTACTTATTTTTATTTGTTTTGAAACAGGGTCTTGCAAGGTTGCTGAGAGCCTTGCTAAGTTGCTGTGGCTCCCCTTCAACCTGTGATCTTCCTGTCTCAGCCTCCCAAATACTGGAATTGCAGGCGTGCACTACCAAGCCCACCTAAATTCCACTTTTAAAGTTGCAAAATGAGAAATTTAGTTTTTCTTGAGTTTAAATTACTAATTTTGTTATGCAAATTACGAATAATCCACTTTTTAACATCACAACATTGTTTATTATGTGAATTTTTTTCAGTACAAACAAAAATACAGAAATGTAATATATGGATACAGCTAAATGCAGAATGGTAACTTTTTTTTTTCTCTTCAGGAGGTCATGATATCCATTTCTAGTTAAATAAAGAGACTGCATATAGGTAGAAACAGGTTGGTTGTTAGCTTCATAATTTGCCTAGAAATGATATATAGATGCATTTTCCCCCTGCTACTTACCATAAAGTGTAAAAAGGAAGTTAAAGGAAAGTTTCCTTGTTGGTTCTTACCACATGAAAGATGCTATATTATATTTTAGCGAGGCCAATATATGGAAAATATCTAAACTAAGTATTATTATAAAATGAAGCAATAATGAGATTCTGGCTACCGAGGGCACTAATGAGAATAATATATATTTAAAGAATTTAAAACAAACAAACAAAAAGGTTGTCATAAAAAAGGTCCACGTGCACTGCAAGCATATAGGTTCCTTTTTTTCCATGTGTATTTTTAGACAATGGAAGTGTCAAAAAATAGGATCAACTGTGTTAGATTATATTACATTATTGTATAGGCTTCATTGAATGGAACCCTAAAGAAACTAAATTAAATACAAAAATCAGTACTACTTGGTGGCGCACGCTTGTAATCCCAGCATTCGGGAGGCTGAGACCGGAGGATCCGGATTCGTGGCCAGCCTCAGCTACCTAGTGAGGCCCTCCACAACTTAGTGAGACTCGGTTTCAAAATAAAGAATAAAAATAGGGATGGGGGTGTAGCTCGGAAGTAGAATGCCCCTGAGTTCAATCCCCAGTACCGCAAAAAAAAAAAAAAAAAAATGTTTAAGAAGATTTAATTGTCCAAATCTGTTAGTAGTACTGGCCTCGAACCCGGATCCTCCGGTCTCAGCCTCCCAAATGCTGGGATTACAAGCGTGCGCCACCATGCCCGGCTCTTCTTAAACATTTTAAGCTACACTTATAAATTTGATAAAGCCAATTCTTATTTTAAACATTTCAAGTGCCTACTGCAAACTTATCACCTAATGAGCAAAATCTTCCCCAAGTACCTAAGTAACTCATAAATCTAACACATTAAACATAAAATTATGGCAAGTTATCCTCTTAAACATTCTAATTCCCCAGAATAAAGAACACTAATACTGAAAGAAATGAGGGAAATTGGAAAGAGAAGATGATGTGCTAGAGACATGGTAATAAGAAACCTTAAAATGTGTCTTAAGAAATTGGTACTAAGAGTTCTGGAACTGTGGTTTTCTGAAATCAAAATCACTGGAGTCCCTTAATTTGCACAAGCCCAATCTGACCCTGGATCTACTGAATCCTATCTGCTATGAATATTTTGAAAATGTCCTCTGATTCCTGATGTTGTCCACGTCTCCCCAAACTCCCCAGTTCCGTGTCTTACCCCCTTTGCATATTTATCATTGCAGGTAGGAGTGCAGAGAAAAGCTAGAGAGAGATGCAGATTTGACAAAAATCACCTGACGGTGATCGTCTCCCTCGTAAGCAACTCCCATGAAGCAAGTGTTTAGCAAGCTGAGCACTGAGGCTTGGGAGGACAGCCTAAGTAGGGGCCTGAAAGGAGAGAAGTATCAAAAAAGAAGGAATGGAATTCTATATCAAATATATGTTTGGCACAACATGACAAAGTCATAAAACTTTCCTTTTGCCTGTAGGACATATGAGAAACCAAGAACTAGATTTTACCCACGTGTGTGTGTGTGTGTGTGTATATGTGTGTGTGTGTGTGTGTTACATATCAAATGCCTTAGAATAGAAATTTGATGCTGAAAACATACTTTTGAGCTCTCAAGAAGGTGGTGAGGGTTTAATTAAAATTATTTACAAGTTCATTGTGGTGTTCTTGTAGAGACTTTCTTTCTTTGTCACTGCCCTGAACAACAAAAAAAATTCAGTAAATATTTTTTCCCCTTCCTTCCTTCTTTCCTTCCTTCCTTCCTTTCTTTCCCTCCCTTCCTTTTCTTTCTTTCTCTCTCTCTTCCTCTCTCTCTCTCTCTCTCTCTCTCTCTCTCTCTCTCTCTCTCTTTCTTTTCCAAGGAGCTACTACACATATTACACATATGCCCAGCACTGAGTGAGGCCCAGTAGAAGTTGTGGAAGAAATTCAGGCAATGTTCCTTTCCACCAGACTGTAAATTTTATTGAAATGAGATTAGCCCTCATATAGCAATAAGAACAATGTAGACAGTATGCAGTCAAATGCTAGGCAGAGTGTTCCAGGTGGAGGAGGAGATAGGCTAAAGAAGGTTTCTGGAGATGGCTAAAGAAATCAGATTGGGATTTACAAAACTACAAAGACAGCAGCTGAATCTCACATAATGGGTAGCACACAGACCCCAACCCAGATACAGAGGCAATAAGGGCCTTAAGGAAAGGCCCTTTACTGATGATGTTGGTTAAGCTGACCACATTTTGCATAAAAATATCCGGACACATGGTTGGACACATGGTCTAACAACAGGAAAGAATGTTTTAATTGGGGCTGTCCCAGAAAATCTAGAACATATGGCTACTCTATTGACTGGCCAAGGAAAATCCTAATTATAAGACAGGGCAGAACTAACCAACTCTAGGTAGACAAGACACAGCCACTGCCATCCCAGAAGCTGCTACTGTGTCCCTATAGGCATTGGCATTTACATTCTTCATTAAAGTTTCTGTTAATATTTTTAGAGAAAAAGTCAGTATTTAAACAGCCAAAGACAAGCTGGAGAAATATTATTCAGATTTTTAAAATTACATTCCTTAATATTCTCTCAATTGCCTCGAATAATTCCTGTTCTAGGCAGGGTATAAATAATGAATGTTTTTTCCACCTGGGGTCATACAATAAAATCCAATTTAAAGCTTCCTTCCCTTAAGAGAAAAGGAAACATCTATACCCTGTGAATTTCCTGGGCTTGTTATCAGAGTTCTCCTTCATATTGAAAAAATGCATTTTAAACTACCATGACTGTTATATGCAGTTTTGCCCTTTCCTTCCCTGATGTCTTGCTGTTTTTCTCATTAGTAGCTTGCTATTTGAAATAAAATACATTCCAGAAGCTTCCTGATCTAGCCTTGCAATTTAATAATCTTAGCAATTATTGGAAAAGGAACCATTTTAAGAGCTTTAACTCAAGCCTTGGCAGGTTAGAACATCTTCCATTTCACCTTTCAGCCTATCCAAGAGCACAGAGATCACTTGCCAACTCACTCTCAATATTATCACAGAAATGCACATTTTCACCTTTTATGGTCAGTGAATACACTGGCCTGGACGATGTGGTAATCATTAGTGGCAAACCACAACAAAGTCACACATTTGAGCAACTCTCTTTCTTAAACAGAATCCTAAATGCATTTTAAAACATATGTGTTTCTGGTAAAAGCAAAAAGAGATGTTTTTTATGAGATTTCTTGAGCACTAGATTTGTCTTTTTTTTGGCGGGGGGGGGTAATCTTCCAATATTATTTGATATCTCAAAAAAACTTGGATATCTTTATAAAGACAGAGACCAATTTTCATTATTTACAGTTAATAAAAACAGGAAACAACTAAACACAACAATAGAAAGGGAATGTTTTACAAACAATTAAAATTAAAAATGCATTTAGCCTTCGAAATAAATATTCTGGCACATGCTTCAACATGGATGAAATTTGAAGACATGCGAGGACACAAAATCAACTGCTATGATTTTACTAAAAGGAGGTGCCTAGAGCAGTGAAATTCACAGAGACAGTAAGTAGAATGGTAATTGCCAGGGGCCAGGGGAAGAGGGAAACCAGGAGTTGTTTAATGGTGCAGTTTTATTTTGTGATACAAAAGGAGTTCTGGAAACAGTGGTGCTGACTGTACAACAATGTGAATGCATTTAATGCCTGTACATCGTATGAGCGGTATTAAAAATGGTTAAATGGTAAGATGTTTGTTTTGCATATTTAACCATATTTTTTAAATATTAAAAATTAAATTATGAGAAAACTTCTAGATATTGATATTGCTGGTTATCCACACTGGAAAACTGAGCACCCAATATATGCAGGTGGTGGCAATAGTATGGCAGTAATTTTCCTGGCCACCTTGTATTAGTAAAAATCAATACATTTTAAAATCAATATTGCTTTTAAATCATAACAATAGCTAACTTCCTTTGGTGTTTACTATATACTACGTATTGATCGAAGTATTAAAATCCTCACAGCAACCCTATGAGATTCATGTATGGTGTAATTAGTCTCAGAGAGGTAATTTGCCCTCTGTCACAATCCAGGAAGTGGTAGAACTAGGGTATTAATCATGCCATCTGGCTCCAGTGCCCACACTTGATAGCATTAGGCCAAAGCTAGGTTTTTAGAAAACAAAGCAGAATGGTATGAGTAGTACTTTTTTCATGAGAAAATGTCTTTGCTCAATCTTTCATTTCTTCAGCAAACATTTATTAAGCACTCACTATGTTGCAGGCAATAGGCCATGAACTAGAGATTAATGAAACTGATAGGAATAGTCTTACAATCCAGTAAGAATAAAAATAGCTGGGCATGGTGGCACACACCTATACTTGGGAAGCTGAGACAGGAGGATCACAACTTCCAGGCCAGTCTTAGCAACTTAGCCAGGCCCTCAGCAACTTAGTGAGACCCTGTTTCAAAATAAAACATTAACTAGGGATGGGGGTATAGATCAGAGGCCAAATGCCCCGGGCTCAATCCCCAGTACCTAAACACACACACACACACACACACAAACAAAACAAAAAGAGACAGAGAGAGAAGTGAAATATATATATTAGAAGATGTGATAAAGAAGACTGAGGACCATAAAGAGAAAAAGCTCAGCCCTACCTAAAGTAGGTCATTTTGCCTATTTTTTTCCTTTTTGTGTACTCTGGGAAACATTATCATCTTTAATTTTATTGGAATAGCATATATAAATAGATTGGGTGAATAAAATGTAATGAAAAGACCATGCAAGCAATATTTAGTATATATTCTAAAATAGTAGGATAGTCTACAAAAGAATTCAAGGAACCTATAATCTGAGTCACCAAAAATACAAATAAAGCAGCACTTTTTTTCAAGCAATAATAAGATACCTGAGGTTCGAGTTTCATTCTTTTTTTTTTTTTTTAAAGG
Organism: Graphiurus murinus; assembly: GCA_004027655.1. Taxonomy (NCBI): domain Eukaryota; kingdom Metazoa; phylum Chordata; class Mammalia; order Rodentia; family Gliridae; genus Graphiurus; species Graphiurus murinus. The sequence goes on along the minus strand of PVLC010004559.1, from coordinate 71,619 downwards.
AGGGGTAATGCTGATGAAGAGGAACAAGGACATTGCGAAATGAGAAGAGTGACCAGGCAGCCATGGTCACTGAGAGGACCAACAGAGTCCTCTGAGCCACCACAATAACGCCCAGAGGAAGCAGGCAGTGAGAATGAGCATGCTGCCGGGGCTGTGCACAGACAACTCAGAGGAATTCAGGGGAATGAAAAGTATTTACAAGTTAATGGAAGAACACCAGGAAATATCCTTCCAAAGTTGCACAAATTTTAATTTTGCTAGTCACCGAAAAGAGAATCCCTGCAGCTGTGTGGATCCAACAAGCCAGAAGCTGAACTTCAAATAGATAAGAGATCAAGTGTTTGCTTTATTAAAATGTCATCCACAGAAGGGCTCAAAGTTGTCACAGAACACTCACTGTTGACTCTGAACTAGACCTTGGGTAATGGACTAGAGCTAAGCCTGCAGGCAGCGTGGGAAAAGGGCAAGAAAGCAAGAGCCCATCAAAGACGGAAAGTCAGCACTGCAAAGTCTAATAATAGCAGCTCTCAGATACTGCACACATGGTTGTGCACCGCAAGCTATGTAAGGGCTCTCTGAGGGTTCACTCATTTCATCTTCACCAGCTCCTGGACGGGGGGAGGTGGTGGAGCCCAGACCATAAATCACTAGTCTACTCCACCTTTTCATTGCTTCTCAAGTAATTATGCAAAATTCTGTCTCTTCTAGAGTCGAAGGACAATGAGTTGTATATATGGATGCCATGTAACAAACATTTTCCAACTGTGATCCACGCAGCCTCAAGGATCTATTTTATTTTCAACACTTTTATTTGTAGTCTGACACATGTCAGGAAGGTTTTGAGATGAATGGAAAGTTCAGAGGAAGTAGATGGCGAATATAGTTAGACTCTATATAGCATCATAAAAAAGTATGCATCTGAATTTTTAATATTATAGCAAACAAGTCACGGAGAAATTATTAGCCTGGGCAGAGTTTATTCCCAGACCTGTTTGTTTACAGCTCTAAGGACTTGGAACCAGTCAAGCCCTTCTTGGGAATCATGACATACTCATCTGGGAACTCAGCAGGTATCAATTCACATCCCAATCTGTTCTCTGAAAGATAATGAATGACTATGTAATATCAGGCATCAAAGAATAAATATTCATTCTCTGACACTCTGAAGAGAAGACAAATTTTAAATGTCAGTTGCATTTCATCATAACTGGATGAAAATTTGTTTCATTCCTGTCAATCTGCTAAATAAAGCTATAAGATACATAAACACACTGAAGGAAAGAAAACTGAAACCAGTAAACATAGAAGTATAGTAAACACTGTTTTCTAGAAATCAACAGTAGTGTTGAGAGGGCAAGGATGATGTTTAGCCTCAGGTTCCAGCTTTCCATGCCCTACTTCCCGATGCAATGCTCATTTAATGCTATATGTTGGGTTGTATCCCCTCAAAATTCATGACTTGAAGTTACCAGTACCCTAGAATGTGACTGTATTTGGAGATAATGTCTACAGAGGTAATTCAGTTGAGGTCCTTAGGGTGAGCCCTAATCCTACAGAACTGGTATCCTTACAAGAAAAGAAAATTTGGATACAAACACACAGAGGGAAGATAAGATGATGGAAAGAGGAAGGAAGAAGACCACCACCTGTAAGCCAGTGGTAGGGCTCAGGAGAAACCATCCTGCTGACATCTTCATTTTGGACTTCCAGCCTCCAGAACTGTGAGAAAATTAGTATCTGTTGTTATGGTGGGGTCTTTTGTTTGTTTGTTTGTTTTGGGTACTGGGGATTGAACCCCCCGGGGCATTCTACCACTGAGCTACACCTCCAACCTTTTTTATTTTTTATTTCGAAACAAGGTCTCACTAATTTGCTGAGGGTCTTGCTAAATTGCTGAGGCTGGCCTGGAACCTACAATTCTCCTGTCTCAGCCTCCCAAGTACTGAGATTACAGATGTGTGCCACTATACCTGGCTAGTATCTGTTATTTTAAACCACCCTAGTGTATGATACTTTTGTTATAGCAGGGCTAGCAAACTAATACACTGTACCTCTTGATAGAGTATAATTCTGTGGAAGGCCAGCCTATGTCTAGGTTAATGCTTTATCTTTGTATCCCCAAAACATATTGTCATGCCTGGTGCACAATATGCACTTAGTAAATATTGCTGAATGACTAGCTGATGGTAGATAGATTTTGGTCCATTTTGCCACAGTACAGGGATTTAACCATTACTAAAAATAATCAAAGGCAGCTTTCTTCCTTTATCAAAAAATAACTTTAAATTCAGGTGTTTTAAATAATGTTCATCCATTGTGAAAAAATAAAGAGCTGTATAAATAAGGAATACATAACCACTAAAACCCTGCCACTTACAGATAACCTTAAATTTTGATACTTTCTAGCACATATTTTTTAACACAGTAGAGACAATACTGAATCACTTATTATGCAGCATTTTCCCACATCATTAAAAATCTTCATAAACATTTTAAATGGCTATAAAAATTACACTATCATATGTATCTTTCATAATTGAAATTCTCATGGGCATTCAGGTGTTTCTAACCTTTGTTATCATAGTTAGCACTGTAATGAATATCTTTGTGTGAGAAAGCTTCTATCCACTTTTCTGAATCCTTTAAAGGATGACATCCTAGGACTATAATTATTGATTCAGAAGGTAAGGTCATTGTTAAGGCTTTTGATACACATCTATTGCTTTTGTTAAAAATTGAACCAGTTTATACTCTACAAGCAATCCAAAAGACTTCCCATTACACTTTATCCTTAAGTACTACTTTTTACAAAAATCTTGCTAACTGTATACAATAAAATGAGATCTGAGTGTCATTTTAATTTGCGTCTTTGAATATTAATGAAGCTTCCCATTTGTTCCCATGTATTAGCCATTCATAGTTTTGCCTTTTGAATTGCTTGCATGTGCCTCTGAATACTTTTAATGAAGTAGTTTTCTAACGAGGCTCCTGCCTATTGTCTGTCCTTCAACAAAGGCCTCTACTCCTGACTTAATGAGAATACACATTTTAGAACTGTCCCAGAATCTTATCATGGGCTGATACACTATAATGAAATTTTTGCTGTTCTGAATAGACAAGGGGACGTGTTCCGATGATTTTCCTCCTACTCACAAAATTTTGATACATCAAGTGCATGCGAATGTATTTAATTTAGCTATCTAAATCTGAAATCAGTTGTCTTTGTAGAATGAAAAGAAAGTTTTCCCTTAAAAAAATAATAACTTTTGTGAGGAAAGCAGATAGCTCTATTTCCAACATAATTCTGGCACAAATATACCTATTTTCCAGCTGCATTTATTAAATTCAGAATACAGATGAAATTTAAAATACACATATATTTTAAAATCAGTTTATTCTAAAATCACATCCACAGTCAAACAAAATGTTGCACCTTGAGTAAAACTTAGAGGTCTTCTAGTCAAATACTTATATATTCAGACAGGAAAATTTTCAATAAGCATGTTTTTGAAAACAGTAGCTGATGGCAGAGCTCAGTTTTCTAGAGAGAGCTACATCAGAGATGTTAGAATTTGCAGGACATTGGTGGTACCGAGCAGGTAGGGAAGGCAGGTGAGTGCAGTAAGGATAATCCCAGGAGCTACTCTGAATACTTTGGTGTGCCTCCCTTCCACACCCTGACATGCGCATTCCTCACCCATCTTTGCTTCTCTTCTCACAGTTACAGTGCAGGTGCCTCTGTGCCTTTCCAAGGATGACCCCCACCCCCCACCCCCTGCTTCATCTTCTCCCCTCACAGCTCCGGATGTCATCTGTCTCCCATCTGTTTCTCAAACTAAAAATACACTCGAGTTCCCCCTTTCTAAAAAAA
>PVLC010004559.1:48178-67648 GCA_004027655.1 Graphiurus murinus | reverse complement strand
GTTTTTCACAATGTGCTTTTATTGGTGCATTATAGTCTCACATCATAATGTACATTATGTTGACAGTGACATACGTGCACACAGCACTTAGTACCTCCCCATTTCCCTCCTTCCCAATACAAAATAGTGAGGTTGACGTTGGTATCTGCTGCTCCAAATCTACCCCACCTCAAATTCAGTTTGCCTCCTCTTAAACTTCGAATAAATGAATGCTGCATGTAGCCTTTTGTGTTTGGCTTCCTTATGCATTTCTTCTTTTTTATAAACTGGGGTAAATATATATAATGTAAAAGATATCTTGTTAGCCATTTTAAGTTTACAGTTCAGTGGCATTGGCACATGCTTGTAATCCCAGCATTTGAGAGGCTGAGACCGGAGACCCGGAGGATCCGGGTTTGTGGCCAGTCTCAGCTATCTAGTGAGGCACTCCGCAACTTAGTGAGACCCTGTTTCAAAGAAAAAAAAAGAATAAAAAATAGGGCTGGGGGTATAGCTCGGAGGTAGAATGCCCCTGGATTCAACCCCCAGTAAAACACCCACACCCACACACACACACACACATACACACACACACACACACACACACACACACACACACACACACAACATTAAAAAAAAAAAAAAGGTTTCATTTCAGAGAAGTTTTAGGTTCATAGGAAAATTGAGCAGAAAGTACTGAGATTTCCTAGATGCTTCAAGACCTCCATAGCCTCTCCCACTATGAAAATCCTGCACCAGAGTAGGGCATTTGTTATGATAAAAAAGAAAAAAAATTGGGTAAAATAAACTCAGGGGCCTACTATAGTAGCTCAGTCTAAATCGATAGCCTCCTATAAATTTTGTTTAACAGTTCCACTCAATGAACATCCATGGACAAATCATTATCACCCAGACCCCATAGTCTACTTAAGGTTTAATACTGGTGTTGTATATTCTTTGGGTTTTGGTAAATGGATAATGATATGTATTCACCATTATTTTACACATAGAATAATCTTATAAAAATAATCCTAATAATCTTATAATAATCCTAAAAATCCTCTGCACTGCCTATTTATTACTCCCTCTGCCCATATGCTGGGAACCACTGGTCTTTTTATTATCTCCATAGTTTTGCCTTTTGTGGAATGTCATATAATTATATAACATTCACAGATTGGCTTCTTTTAATCAGTAATAAGTATCTAAGATTTATCCATATCTTTTCATGGCTTCATAGCTACTGTTGAAAAAATGAGAAGACAAGCCACAGACTGGGAGAAATAATTCCAAGGGACAATCAATAAATATACAACCAACTCTTAACACTCAGCAATAAGAAACTCAACAACACAATTTTAAAAAAAAAATGGGCAAAAGGACTGAACAGACATCTCATCAAAAAAGACATACTGTGGCAAAAAAGCAAAGAAAAGATGCTCTGCAACATATGTCATTAGGGAAATGTAAATTAAAACAATACAATGCCTCTATACATTTAGTAGAATCCAGTGTAACTATTTTTAAGTGTTTAATTCAATAGCGTACATTCACATTGTTGTATGAGAGTTACAGATCTCTAGAACTTTTTCATCTTGTAAAACTGAAACCTTCCACCCATCCCAACAATTCTTCCTTTTCCCCCCCACACCCACCCCCAGCCCATGGCAACTACCATTCTACTTTCTGGTTCTATGTTTCAATTACCTTAAAAAGGTCGAATTATACACTACTTGTCTATTCATGACTGGCTTATTTCACTTAGCATAATATCCTTGAAGTTCATTCATCTTGAAACATGAAAGGACTTCCCATATTTTTTAATTTTAAAAAAGTATTGCTAGCCGGGCGTGGTGGCACATGCTTGTAATCCCAGTACTTGGGAGGCTGAGACCAGAGGATCTGGGTTCGAAGTCAGCCTCAGTTACTTAGTGAGGCTCTCTGCAACTTACTGAGACCCTGTTTCAAAATAAGGAATAAAAAATAGAACTGGAGGTGTAGCTCGGAGGTAGAACGCCACTGGGCTCCATACCTAGTACCACCACCAAAAAAAAAAGTATTGCTATGTTTAGGATAAGTGTGCTAAAGGCTTGACCACCAGCCCATGATGCTATTTGGAAGTGCTGGAATCTTTAAGAGGTGGGGACTAGTGCGAGGAAGTCAGGTCACCATGGGTGTGCTTGTGAAAGGGATATTGGGACCCCTGATCCTTCCTGTCTCTCTTTAGCTTTATGGCCATGAGGGTTTCTTTCACTATACACTTTCAGCCATGTTGTGCTTGCTGCCTTGTCACAAGCCCAAAAGCAATAGGCCAACTAATCATGGACTGGAATCTTTAAAACTGTGAGCCAGAATAAACCTTTTCTTTTTATATGTTGATATCTCCATTATTTTGTTACACCAATGGAAAGCAGGCTAACCCAAGTGTTAATGTTTTCAATTAGGTAGTATATGCAGTCCTGGCTTACTGTCCCACATATGTGTCCCTGCCCCCAAAGCATCTGTTTTTCATCCTTTTCCCCCTGCTCCAAGTCCCAGGAGGCTGACCTCTACAAATTACCTCATCTTATGGATTGTCCTCAGGCTTCTGGTTGGGTTTGGCTAATGGGAAACAGCACTGGGAGACTGGAGGGCAAGGGATATTTATTTATTCTCTCACACAAGCACTGCCTTCCTACATCACTGTTGCTCACTCAGAAGCTATGCTTCAGTCCTATTCTTTATCACCAACTCACCCTAGGCTTCCTCATCGCCAATTTGCCTTACCCCTCTTCTCCCTTTCCCCTTCAGGCCTAGAGGTAGGGCAACTTCCTGCTGTTGCCAGTCCCTGCATGCATCACCACTTTTTTTTTGTTCTTTTAAACTTGCCTACACCTTGGTACTTTCTTCATTAAAGTCTCTTTATTAAACCCTTTTGAGTACACCATCTGTTCATGTCATTCTTGCTAAGATTCTGAGTCAGACACATGCAACTATTAAAAAAAAACTGATGGTGTAGAAGTAAAAAATAAAAACCTGTGTCTATCTTTATTATAACTCTTTATTCCATTCCATTCCATGTACAGTTGCCATGCCATTTGGTGAGTCCTGATATGTCTCTCCCAGTCATGTTCAGTGCTTCCTTGCAGTAAATGGTTCACCAGGGCTAAGCCATCAGTGCACGATATTTCCCTGTCCTGGGGACTGGGTTGACAATGGGTACATGAGTCACTACCATGACCCAGTTCAGGGCAATAAGATGCAAAGGGAAATTTGATGGGGGTTTCCTCTCAAGAAAACTGAGCTTGGAGGTGAGCCCCCACTGCAGGAGCCAGTTGGAGGAGGAGTATGCAGAAGAGCCAGGAGAATCACAGAAACCAAACTGCACCAATGGAGTAAGCTACTGACACCAACCCTAAGCCAAACCAACCTCTATACTTCCAATTATGGAACCTGATAAATTCCATTTTTATGTTTATAAAGCATTGTAATCTATACATACATATATTGTAAAATATCCATACCCAAAGGGGATCATACCATACATATTGTATTGCAAATTGATTTTTTCACTAAATAATATATCCTGAATATCTTTACAAGTAAGCACTTTAATTTTTCTTTTTTTAAGATGGGGTCTCACTGCATTGCCTACAACGTTCTTAAAATTCTGGGCCCTAGCCAGGCGTGGTGGCGCATGCTTGTAATCCCAGCATTCAGGAGGCTGAGACCGGAGGATCCGGGTTCACGGCCAGCCTCAGCTACCTAGTGAGGCCCTCCGCAACTTAGTGAGACCCTGTTTCAAAATAAAGAATAAAAAATAGGGCTCGGGGTATAGCTCGGAGGTAGAATGCCCCTGAGTTCAATCCCCAGTACCGCAAAAAAAAAAAAAAATTCTGGGCCCAAGTGATCTCTCTGCCTTAGTAGGAGCTAGGACTACCTGCACATATCATCACATCCAGCTGAACATTGGCTATTGCTTCATTATTTAAATACTGGGTAGTATTTTGTGAAAGGGAAACATCATGGTTTATTTATCCTTTCCCTTGCTGAAGAATATTTTATGCCTACAGTCTTTCTCTTATGCCAAGATTATTAGTTAAATTCACAATGTTTTAGCTGAGCATGGTGGTGCATGCCTGCAATTCCAGCTACTCAGGAGGCTGAGACAGGAACACTGCAAGTTTGAAGCAAGTCTTGGCAACTTGAGAGACCCTATTTCAGAATAAAAAGGCTGGGAATGTAGCACAGTAGTTCAATCTCAAGTACCAGAAGCAAAAACAGAAACCAATGTTTTCTTTCAGTAATTTTGTGGATTTATACTTACTTTTACATTTATGATCCAGGAAAACTGGTGTTGAGGTATACAAATGTATATCCTTCTGTTTTTTTACAATGAGTATATATTACTATCATAATTATTAAAAGTATGGTCACTAGCTAGTACAGATATGTCTTTCTATGAAAATCTTGACAAAAGCAAGCCAGTAGCAGATGTAATCTGAAAAACATCAATATGGTAAAAGAATGAAACTAGGCTTCCCATATTTTACTTTGAAATTCGAAAGTTCACCATATGTGTGCCTCCCTCTGGCACTTCACAGCTCCTCTTCCATGTGGACATACTGTTCAGCCCAAGAGGCCTGCTGGCTTGGTATGACTGGCTACCCCTCCTTAGTTATCAATCCATAGAAAAAGAGGAAAAGGGAAATCAAGAGAAAGAGCAACAAAGTCAGATATAAATAAACTGTTAGAAGCAGAATCGGCATTGCCTCCAGGCAACAAGCCCATGTGTGTGTTACTGGGAATTCTACTTCTGAGCTACATCTCCAGACTCACTTTTTAATTTTGAAACAAGGTCTCACTAAGTTACTGAGGGCTGGCCTCAAACCCATCTCAGTCTCCCAAGTACGATGTCTTTTTGAAACTCCTGGACTACCCAATGATTTAATTCATCTTCCAACTTCTGCCTCATAAAAACTCTTAAAATCTCCCAGCACTTTCAGTCCATAGCCCCAAAGGGTCCCCACTGCAACACACAAAGTTCACAGCATGGACTCTGGAGTCTGACTGCCTGGCTCACACTGGACTCTACCACTTAACAGACCTGTACGACCACTTGCAGGACCTTGGCACATTACTTAAACAACTCTGGTCCTCGGTTTTCTTACCTGTAGAATGGAGACAATAACACTTAAGTGAATGCCCTGTGGATGGATTACTTGAGTTAGTATCTGTAAAGCACTTGGCACAGTACATGGAAACAATAGTGTTCAATAAGTATTATCTACTATCTTTAGCTGACTAGTTAAGTCAATCCAAGCCAACACTTCACTGGAGAAGTCCAAAGGAATATCAGAATGTTTGGAATTATGAAAGAGTCCAATTTTTCTATTTAATGGCAGCTCTGGAAAAATCATGCAGCTTTTGCCTTTCTACTTTCTTGAACAATGACATGAAGATAATTAGTTTCCTCATTACAATTAACTAATAATTGTAAAGTGCACTAAATATGCAGTTTGAGGGATGCTATTATTAAAGTGGTTCTTATTCACCTGACTTAAGACATGCTGGTTTTTTCTCTAGATGACTCAGTGCTCTATGCACTGCTATTGTGCAACAGGTAAGAGAAAGTTGTTGAATCATTTCAAACCTGCTTACTGATGCTAAGATCCCACTGTGTGATGAAAGAAAACAAAACAAAACTCTTGGTCACACAGTAAAGCAGTGGTTATGTGATTGAGAGGAAAGGAAAGCATCTTACTTTGTAAGCTGCAACTGAGGTGTATTTTGTGGTAATTATTCTCTCTACAATTCTATGAAGTAAGAACATTATCAACTTGTCCTTCATTCCCTTCCAACAGAAAAGCAAACCAAAACTTTGCAAGATATTTCTGGCAGAGATCAGCAAGGACCATTTTAGAAGTCTACCTACCACATATACATGCAAGTATGAGTTTTATTTAAAAAAAAAAAAAACAGTCATGCAACTAAAATGCATTATTTTATTCCTTTTTTGCAGTATTTCCATTTCTGTCTTATATGATCTATTATGGCTGAATTCTTGTGCTCATTTCTTACAGTTCACTGCTTAACTCTTTTGTACATTTATTTTGTTATTTAATCTAGTAAGTCTATTATTTTGATGTTTTATTTTCAATAACTAATTCTTTAATAACTATCTAAGACTGCGATGGCAGTATCCTTTTGTGTCACTGTGTTGTTGTTTTGTTTTGTTTTGCTTTGTGGTATTGGGGATTGAACTCAGGGGCTACCTCCGAGCTACACCCCCTAACCCTGTTTTGTTCTTTTATTTTGAAACAGGGTCTCACTAAGTTGCAGAGGGCCTCACTAATTAGCTGAGAGTGGAGGATCTGGGCCACAAACCCAGATCCTCCACTCTCAGCCTCCCAAGTACTGGGATTACAAGCATGTGCCACTACGCCTGGCTAAAATTTTTAATTGTAGCTAGTTTTAAATCTTACTAGCTCTATTAACTATTTCCTTGGGCACTCGTATTTATGTTATGGGGTTTGGTGCCTGTCCTTCACAGAGTGGTTTTCCTTAAAAGTCTGGTGGTTCTCAGTTTGCTGTGAGTCTTTGTGACTGAGCATCCTTGATGGTGGCATCTGGTTGTGATGCTATGAGCTCCTCTGAAGTCACCGTGGGTGGGCCAGAGCAGAGATGCCAAGAAGAGTGTCCCGTCCTTGCTATACCCCTCCTCTTATTAAATACTCTTGGGAGCAATGTTTCTCAGCCTATTTTTCATTACTGCCTTCCTAAGTTTTTTTTTTTGTTTTTTAGGCCCTTTCCCTTTAATCACTGTCCCCACCCCATGAAATTTTAGTACAACTATGCTGTATATTTATTTATGTACTGTGGCTCTATAATGGGCCACCAAACTATAGCAACATCTAGGTTTTTTGCTTCCCTTCTTCTCAACTTCCCACCCAAGAACCAATTTTTGCCAAATGGGCAATGACATCCCGAGCAGAAGATCATGTTCTGGAGAATGTCCCTGCCTTTCTGCACTAAGTGTCCTACGGGTAAATGCTCTTTCTGCCTTCTGCTTAGAAAGCAATTGACAGAAGAATTCTTCTGCTCCTTTATCCAATGCATCTCAGATTAGAACATTCAAACATCCACTGAGCCACTCCTACCTGTAAAGTCTCTGATACACTAGGTTTCTAAAATTGTTGCTGCTTTTTCAGTAATAGGCTTTAATTTTTAGAGGAGTTTTAGATTCACAGCAAGTTTGAGCCAAAGTATAGACAGTTCCTATGTACTCTCCAGTCCATCCAGCATAATTTGGTTTGTTACAGTCTGCATTGTTTTTTGTTAGTTTGGTGTGTGTGTGTGTGTGTGTGTGTGTGTGTTTCTGGGAATTGGACTCAGGGGCATTCTACCTCTGAGTTACCCCCAGCCCTATTTTATTTTTATTTTGAAAGAGTTAATAGGAATCAACTGCTAGGTTGATGAGTCTCACTACTTGCTGAGGCTGTCCTCAAACCTATGATCCTCCTGTCTCAGCCTTTCAAGTACTAGGATTACAAGAGTGCACCACCATGCTTTGCCTGCATTAAGTTTAATGCTATATTTTAAACTAAGGATTGCTCTGTTAATCTGACAAATAATCTGAAAATAATTTTTTGAAATTATTCATAAATGTGAACCTATTGATAGTCTATTTTCAAACAATAGTATAAATTATTCTCTTTATAGTCCAATAATTCTAAATTCTGAAAGGCAATCAAATTATTAACTAACTATTCAACATTTCTTTCTTTCTTTTTTGTACTGGGGATTAAACTCAGGGGTATTCTACCTCTGAGCTACATCCCCAGCTCTATTTCATTTGTTATTTTGAAATAGAATCTCACTAAGTTGCTGAAGGCCTCACCATGTTGCTGAGGTTAGCCTCAAATCTGCAATCCTCCTGTCTCAGCCTCCCAAGAACTGAGATTACAGGCATATGCCATCATGCCCAGTTTCAACATTTTTTATAAATGGTATATGCTAACCTACATATGATAAAGTAGCATGGTTCTGTTTTATGGGTTCTATATTTAATGTATTATATTTATGTCTGTTGGAACTTGTGATATATTTGATTTATAGTATATTATAAATTATTTATTAGTACTATACATTTAAGCAAAGTTATAGAAAAAGACTCAGAGCATTCATCTCTATTTATACTATTTCATATTTACTTCTATCAACACGTATGTATACATATTGCATACTTCTAGTATTTTATGCATACTATTTTTTTACTGTTTTGTTAGCCTATATTTACTTATTTCTACAAGTTCATACAGTTTACATTTTTACCATCCATATAATTATGAACCAACATAAAATCATTTTTACTGATCTCATTAGTTTTTAGATGTTTCTATATTTTATATTGTGTCAGAGTATCAATACTGTTAGTCAATTTTCCAACTTAAATCATTTTATGATGTTCCTTTAGCCAAGCCAAATACTATATTCAAATTTTTTAATTCTTTTGGAAGTTTTATTCTTTTAAATTTTCTGCAGTATTGGAGATTGAACTCAGGGGCATTCTACCTCCAAGCTACATCCCCAGCCCTATTTTTTAGTCTTTATTTTGAAACAGGGTCTCACTAAGTTACGGAGGACCTCACTAAGTAGCTGAGGCTGGCCGTGAACCTGGATCCATCTGGTCTCAGCCTTCTAAGTACTGGGATTACAAGCATGAGTCACCATGCCCAGCTTTTTAGAAGTTTTAAAATTTATTTTATTTCATTTTTGGTGCTGGGGACTGAACCCAGGGCCTCTCACATGCTAAAGCATGCATTCTGTCAGTCTTATACCCCCAGCCCTATTATTTTTTTCTTTACATTGTAACTGCATTTTCTCACCTCATATCTGACTTCCTATCTTTATTCTTTCATATATGAGAGTGTTTGTGGCAGAGTATACTATCCCAATCTGACTGCAACAACCAACCAAACCTACACACTCTTCTTTGACACTCTCCTCATTGAGATGTGGCATCTATGTTCTTCCCCTTGAATCTGGCTGGCCTTGTGACTCAGGCAGAAGCGACATTGTGACCTCCCAGTTATTATAAAATGCAATTCAGCTTCTGCTTAGGTTCTTTTGATACTCTTGCTCTTGGAGCTGAGCCATCACACTGTGGGGAAGCCTGAGGAATCTGTTTAGAGGCCAACACAAAGTGTAAATGAGAGCTCAGCTCACAACCCTGGCTGAGCTCAGTAGAGAGCCAGTACAAACTTGCTAGTGACGTGAGTGTATCATCTTGAAAGCAGATATTTCAGTACACAAACTAGTCACATCTGCTGGTGCTGTGGAGGCACAGGTAAGGCATCTCTGCTGAGCCCTGCCCAAATTAAATATTTGTGAGGAAAATAAATAATTTTTGTTTTTAAACCACAAAATTTGAGGCTGATTTGTTACTTAGCAATAGATAACTAATGCATTCTGCATATCTCCTTGAACTACTATAGAGTATAATTTGGAATGTTGTCATATATTTGTTTAACTTCTTATTTGGAATAACTACATTTTTTAATCAAAGAGAAATACAGGGAAGTGAGAAGAAATATAGCATAATGTTCAAGAACATTCTGGAATTAGACTGCCTGGAGTCAAATCCTGCCAATTATAAGCAAATTATAAACCTATATCTTGTCATCTATTAAATGGAGATGATACTGGTAGCCACCTGATTAAAAGTACTGTGAAGATTAAATGGGTTAATAGATATAAAGTATTTAGTGTACAGCATATTATATTTATGATATTTGTATGTACATATCTGTGTATATCTCTCACAATTTAAAAAGAAAGCAACAAGCCGGGTGTGGTGGCACACGCTTGTAATCCCAGCATTTGGAAGGCTGAGACAGGAGGATCCGGGTTCATGGATAGCCTCAGCTACCTAGTGAGACACTCCAGTGAGACCCTGTTTCAAAATAAAAGAATAAAAAATAGGGCTGGGGGTATAGCTCGGAGATAGAATGCCCCTGAGTTCAATCCCCAGTACCACCAAAAAAATAAATAAATAAAAAATAAATAAAAAGAAAGCAACAAAGTAGAGAATATATATTTAAGCATACACATTTTCTTTATTTTTACATTTTGTGTCAGTCAGGATTTTTTCCAGTACAGTAACAAAAACCCCAATAAAGATGGATTTCAAAAAGAAGAAAATGTCCTAAGTAACTTAATAAAAGGTCTGAGTAGAGTAAGAGCCACAGTTTCTCAATATATCATTTTAATAATGTCATAAATGACAGGTTCTCTTTGATTTTCAAACTTTAGTAGCAAAGTATCTAAGTAATTAAAATCATCTTATCCATATATATCTAAGTCTAGAGGAAGAAGAGAGGCCTGTATTCTTCTGATGCTCTGATAGAAGGAAAGTTTTTCTTCAGAGATTTAGGCTTATTGGCAAAATTTGAGTATGTCCTCATTCAGAACCAGATCTCTGGGTAATTTGATTGGGATAGAACAGATGTTAGAACATCAACTACACTATTCCCTGAGCACTTTCAAGTAACAACTTGTTTCTGGTAATATAACCTATTTTATCAACAGGTGTGCACCACCACACCCCAGCAGAACTTCATCTTTTACAAGCCAATTTGTACTTCATTATGGAGTATCATCAACATGACATAACATCTGATTATCATGAATAAGGAAAGTGAGAAGTTAGGTATAAGGATACTACTTGAAGCTTTGCAAAAGTCAGTTATAGCAATAAGGTTATTTTATCACCTAGTTTTTTATTTACTAGTGTTTTGTAGATATTGCAAGTAATATTATATGGATTTCCCTAACAGTGAAGATGTGGATTGTCTCTGAAAACTGTAGGCTTTAAATTACTCATATTTTTTTTGTTGTTTTTAAAAATAAAGACCCCTGTTCTTGGAAACTATAACTTTGAAATCTGTATTATTGGATTCTCTTCTGTCTTGTAGAGTTTCTGTTTGTGTCACTTGTATATGAGTCTTGTCTTCCAATGAGATTTGTCTCGTACTTCAAGGCAGGGATTATGTTGCATAGTACTTTTGTTTTGCTACTGCAATTTGGACAGTGCTCGTCATAGAGCAGGTGCTCAGTAAGTATTTATTAATTAGAATTTTCCAAGTTGCCAAGCAATGATTCTTAGAAGTGTGCATATTTTGTGTTACCACACGTGCAGGAGAGAACAGAGTGTATGCCTATAGTAGGCTGAATAACGATTCTAAAGATATCAGATTCTAATCTCTAGAACCTACAAACGTTACTTTATATAGATCAAGGGTCTTTGCAGATGTGATTAAGTTAAGCATCTTGAGATGGGGAGATTATCCTTGGTTATCCAGTGAGCCCTAAATGCCATTACAAAAGGAGATTTCACACACATGTGCGCGCTCACACACAAATGAAGAAGAGAAAGATTTGAAAATGCTAGCCTTGAAAACTGGAGTGATAAAGTCACAATTCCAAGAATGTCAGCAGCTACCAAAAACTGGAAGCAGCAAAGAACAGATTCTCCTGTAGAACATCTGGAGGCAGCATATTCCTGCCAATACCTTGATTTCACCAGAGTGATAATGACTTGGAAATTTTGGCCTCTAGAACTATGAGAGAATACATTTTCATTATGTTAAGCCACAATGTTTGCAATAATGTGTTAGAGCAGCCACAGTTAACTAATCCAAAGCCAATCAGTACATTTTGTTTGGGGAGGAATTAAAAACCATGTATCTGGATCTCCTGGAGCCCTTTTTGTCTTCCAATTCTGCCTCAGTGGCACCATTACAAGTCAACCCCATTAAAGTCTATATAAAGGAAGCCACTCTGCAATACCTTTCAGTGTATGTTATCAGCAACATTGAGTAATTTCTTAAGGAAGCTCAACAATAGCTACAGCAGCAGGCATTTCCACTCAGTGTCTCAACCAACCCCATTTAGGATGATCTCCCTTTAATAGTGTTCCATGTGATGACAGCAGGGTTCTGGATATAATAAGAGCCATTTTTGGTGTCTAACTGAACTGTAAGTCAATATATTTCTTTTCTTTATAAATTACCTGGTCTCAAGTATTTTCTTTTAATAGCACAAAACAGACTAAAACACTTCCTCAATAAAATTTACTTTCATTTTCTATTTAAGAATAATATGAAAATAGTTAAGTAGCTTCAATAAATCCAAGTTGAACAAAACTTCCTGTCTATAAAATACCAATTTAATAAAGTCTGAAAATGTAATGTGGTTATAGAGCAAGGCATGCCATTGCTTTACTCAGAGCTTCCCAGTTGAGAGTGTCTTTTATTTAGGTCACTCTAGGAAGATCTGGGAGCCTTCGGGCACTGGACATGGATGCTCAAGAAGTGGGCTTTACCCACTTCTCCTTCTTCTTCGTATATTTATTTCTTTGTTTTGTTCTTTGTTCTGTTTTTAAAATCTGGAAAAGAGCCTATATTTCCAAGGCCATTAACTCCATCTTAGGTCTCTCTTTCTCTCCTCCCCCCCCCCCATAACCATATTGTTTTCTTTTCTTTAACTTGGGGAAAAAAAAACAAAAAAACAAAAAAAAACTCAACCACAAATGTAATGTTTAGCTTTCAAAATAGCAGCTGAAAAAAAGCCCAGGATGTGTAAGACTAAAAACAGTCCTTTAGCTTCCTCAACGTGTGTGTGTGTGTGTGTGTGTGTGTGTGTGTGTGTGTGTGTGTGTATGTGTGGCTTTCCTCAGCTTCCTCCCAGAGGAGCTTACTTTAAGTACCATTCTTCAGTTTGGCTTGGGAGGAGGGAGCTCCCCAAATGGGAGCAGAATCACTTGAGAACATAACCTTGTTTGCTCTGACAGTTTTGGCACAGGGCTAACTGTGGTTTGGCAAGGATTCTTTGCTATCTTGTTTTGTTCATTATTTCATGAATTCAAGTGTATTAGTCTTGTCTTTTCTCTTTGGTTCTTTGAAAATGCCTTTTCATCATGGATATCAGAGATTTTCTGAAACACTGGCATTTCTTGGGAATTCTATAAGCAAATTTCTTAGAAATCTGTCTTCAACCAACTGAGCTGTTTCTTTCCTTTTGGGGTACATCCCATTAGACAACAGGATTTACTAGTTCAAATTCCTGCCTGACAGAACTACTTGTCCCTAATGATATGTATCCTTTATTCCACTTCTCATACCCCATACCCTCTGCCCAATTTCTTTCTTCCTTTATTATATTTGCACAGTCTTCTGCAACCATGCACCTACTTACCATTAACAAGGGAACTTTCTCATCCCCATTATGATTGATGTGACTTTACAAAAGTGTATAGGTGGTGTTGCAAAAAATTTTTAAAACATTGAATTGAATTGCTTTGATTAAATGCCTTTAAGACTCCTTGTTTGCAGTATGGATATGTTTGTTTCTTTTATATGCACTTCAGTTCTTCATAAAACTAACCGGTGTCTCAAAATGATGGTCATGCTATTTTTTGGTAATTACTATAATAAAACATTTTATTATGCTTCCAAAGTATCATCTTTCTCCTTGCAAAATGTAATTAGTTCACTTTCAGAAAGAAATGAGTATCCAAGTTTAAAAATTGACTAAGCCAAAAAAAAAAAAAAGTTATGAGGGAGAGGAAAAACTAGTTAAGGTATATTTTAGGCACAATGCTTCAATAGTTTAATCCAGGGTCCTGAAGGTCAAGGGCACTGGGAGAGTAAAGTAGAACAAAGGGTTTTCTTCTTTATATTGTTACATAGTTACCTTAGGATATTGCCCTCCCATTTAACAACTTATGAAGCATTAACTGAGACCAGGCTACTTGGGGGAAATTTCCTGAGTGCATGGCTGTTCCTTGAACTACTAGCAATTTTATTTTTTGTTGAGTAGAGGTTTACCTGCAGTTCTATGGAATTTTATTTTGGGGGGGGGAATGTCTTACTGTATTTGTTCCTCCAATCTTCCTATGCCTTGAAAAATTGCCCTGAGCTTAGCAATTAGAAAGGAGAAGATGCTGACTGTTTTTTATTCCTTTGCTGTTTTCATTGGTAAAACTGAAGGCAGACCACTTCCTTTGTATATCTTTTAGCATCTGATCAGATTTTCTTTAAAAGATTTTTTTCCCTCTGTGTGGTCTCTTAAAGAAAGTGGCAGTTAAACATGCTGCTTCTAGCTTAGGTCCTGCTCTTTTTTAAGATGGAATTTATAAGCCTTTTAAACAGTGTAATCAAACTGAAAAATATCTTAAAGAGAAACTTCAATGTTTAATATATTTAATATATATGAATTTCCCTTTGCCTTCAAAAGGTATATCCTGACTCTGCTCTTATTTGATCTGTCTGAAACATCCTTTAAGGGAAATTTTAAAAATTTTAAAGGGTTTTTACATAATTATTTGTATTATGGTTCTCTCAAATTTTAATAAATCAAACCCTTTTTTCCCCTTTCCTTAAAATAAGCCAGAGGAAAACTAGATGAAAGATTATACACAACCAGTTTCTTTAGATGCTTTCTGACTCAGAGAACATATAATTTTCTCTTGGGAACAAGTCTTCACTGTTTTTCAATTATACAAAATACGAGAAAGTTGATTACACCAGATTCAAAATAAAAATCCAAGTAGATCTCCCTTGTTTGAGTGAGCTTGTTTATATTTCCCATATTATTTTGCAAATTGATTAGCCCCGGCCCATGCAGCTTGGGGAAAGAAATAACTACCTCTTTATCTGATTGTATTGTAGGAATCAGTCTGTAACAGGAAGGCTCTCAAACATAATTCTTGAAAGGCCTCATTTGGTCCCTGGCATGGGTCACACAGCCCAGTTCATTTCTTATATTTTCATTTCACCTAGAGCTCCTTTTTATGACTTCCCAATTTTCCTTACAGCTATCACTTCATTAAAGAGATAATATATTTTTAACAGTCTCTTCTTCAGCATTAAAACAAATGTTTAAAAAAATTAAAACTGGACTGGACATGGTGGAACATACCTGTAATCCTAGTTTTTGGGAGGCTGAGACAGGAAGATCACAGGTTAGAGGCCAGTCTCAGCAATTTAGTGAGGCTCTTAGCAACTTACTGAGACCCTGTTTCCAAATAACAAATAAAAATACATAAATATTTTCCCAAAGTTTGAGAAACACAGCTTTCAAATACATGTTTTATCCCCACTTGCCCCAGGAAGCAACACAAGAAGTCTGATCTGGACAATACAGACGATTAGTAAAATTAATATTACTAGTAAGGAATACTCGTTAAGTAACCCATTGGGGGGGGGGCTTTCTGAAGTCTGTGTGTCATCTAGTACCTGGGAATAAAGGGGACAGTCTAGCCAGGCATAGATTGTCATGCTATCTAGGAAATGATCCCTGAGCTAACAGGAAACAGCTTCCTCAACAGTGCTGGTGACTGAGTTACACTACTACCCAGAAGCTATAAAGACCACGTGTGGGATAAAGCCCTTACTGTTTTTATCCTTTATGTATGTTTTCCTTTCTTAATAACAATTGCCAGATGTAATGTATTTTGGGGTCTCAACTTGGAAAGATCGCTTTAGTACTTGCCTGTGTATATCTGCCATTGACCACAGTTCTGCAATAAATGAATAGTTCAACTTTATCTTTGATTTTTGAAGTTTTGTTAAATGATTATAAGAGAAGTGTTTTTGTTGTGGCTTTAAAAAATAAGTCTGCTTAAATAAGCATGACCTTCCCATTACATTGGATTATAATCTCTTCTTGGACTAGGCAGAAAAAGAACTATCAGAGACTTCTTAAAGTTGTTTTCCGGTACTTTGATTCTATTAGCTAGAACATTGTTTGAACACAAGGAAAAGTCCTCTGGCAATTAAGTCTGAGAACATGAAACTTTGAATTTACGGGTTTTAGACATATCACTTTCCCAAGCCAGACAAGTTTTTTTTTTTTTTCTTTTTTAATTTCCTGCCCAGGACTTTTTTCCCC
Source organism: Graphiurus murinus (assembly GCA_004027655.1). Taxonomy (NCBI): domain Eukaryota; kingdom Metazoa; phylum Chordata; class Mammalia; order Rodentia; family Gliridae; genus Graphiurus; species Graphiurus murinus. The sequence goes on along the minus strand of PVLC010004559.1, from coordinate 51,736 downwards.
CCTATTTTAATTTAGATTTAAATTGTACATATGCCTCAAATATAATTAATAAACACATACAAAATATAAGATATTCAAAATACTTAGAGTTGTGGTATGTCAAACTTTGGTTAAACTATCTATGTAAGTTATTTTCACAAAGGTTCTGGACGAGTTACTGTTAAATTATTTAGTAATTAAATCTATAAAAGTTTTTCTAGGAAATAATGTATATTGTTATATGTTCTCCCTTATAAAAGCATCTATACTTTAAACAACATTTTCAGAGTTAGAGTTAAGTGATATCCTTTTCTTTCTTGCTTGCTTTTTTTTTTTCTATTTAAGTGTCAGAACATTAATGGTGAATCACATAGTCACCGCTGCTTTTTTCCCAGCTATAGGGAAAAGTTTTTTAAAAACTCAGAAAGGAAAACAAATATTTAGGGATCACATGAGGAGTTTTAATTAGATTCTAGGAGTTTATATTATAGACATACACATTTTTGTGTCAGGATATGTGTATATAATCACGATAAAGAAATATTAATTCCTCCTACAATCCATGATACCAAAATGACATCAACAGCCTCATGCCATTTCCCTGGAAGTCCAAAAAGTCCAAAGCTTTCCTTTATGAAGCCTACTGTAACATTTAGCAAGGTTCTACTGGAAGAGGAGTGTGTGTGTGTGTGTGTGTGTGTGTGTGTGTGTGTGTGTGTGTGTGTGTGTTTTATGATACCAGTCTTGGTGTGTATGTCTCCTACCTCATTTAACTTATAATCACATAGACTTCTTTTTTTTTTTTTTTTTTCAGTACTGGGGATGGAACCCAGGGGTATTATACCTCCAGGCAACATCCCCAGTACTATTTTTTTATTTTGAAACAGGGTCTCACTAAGTTGTGGAGGGCTTCACTAAGTAGCTGAGGCTGGCTGCAAACCCGGATCCTCTCGTCTCAGCCTCCCAAGTACTGGGATTACAAGCATGCACCACCACTCCCGGCTACATACACTTCTATCATACATTGTTATTACTAATGTTGGATTTATATAGTATTCTGTCTTCTAACATAAATAAAAGAGCTATAGAAACTTATCTCCTTTATCCGCATAAAAGAAGAAACTTCTCTTTCTGCCTCTGGTGTTTCCTTCTTTCTCACTTACCCAGAATACCAGCTCAATCTTTATACAGCAATTTTTATTTTAAATTGATATTTGGTGAAACCTTCAGCAGTCCCCTTGAAGACAAAAACCCATAGTACTAGTTCTAACATGATGCTATAGATCTTAAGCATCCTCCAAAGGCCCATGCGGCAAAGGCTTGTTCCCCACAGTGGTGCTCTTGGGAGGTGGTGAAACCTTTAAGAGGTGGGGCCTAGTGAGAGGTTTTAGGTCCCTGGGGGCATGCCGTCAACAGGATTGTGGGACATGGTTTCTTCCTCTCACTGAGTGGGTTCTGTCCATTGATTGGCTCTCCTGCCTTTGTGCCATCTCTCTATCCCTTTTTAATAAACATTTTTTTAAAGCAATTTTAAGTTCATAGAAAAATTGAGCAAGAAATCACAAAGAGTTCCATATACCCCCGTCCCCGTACCCATACAACTTCCTTTACTGTCAACATCTTACCCTATATCATTATCACCTGGACTCTAAACTAAGGTTCATTCTTAATGTTATACATCCTATGGCTTTTGATGAATGTATAACTTATATCCACCATTGTAGTATCATATAGAACACTTTCAGTGTACTAAAAATCCTGTATGTTCCACTAAGTTATCCTTCCCAATCCTCAATTTTTGGCAATCATTGATTTTTTTTTTTTTTCTTTCTTTGCACCACTGGGGATTGAACCCAGGGGCATTCTACCTCCAAGCTACATCCCCAGCCCCATTTTTTATTCTTTATTTTGAAACAAGGTCTCACTAAATTGCGGAGGGCCTCACTAAGTAGCTGAGGCTGGCTGCGAACCCAGATTCTCCTGTCTCAGCCTCCCAAGTACTGGGATTACAAGTGTGCGCCACCATGCCCAGCCTAATCACTGATCTTTTTACTGTCTCCATAGTTTTTCTTTTTCAACAATGTCATACAGCTGGATTCATATAGTATATAGCCTTTTCAGATTACCTTCTTTACTTAGTGATATGTGTTTAAGTTTCCATGTCTTTCCAGAGCTTAATGGAACGTTTCTTTTTTAATGCTGAATAATAGTTGATTATCTGGATGTACCACCATTTATTCAGTCCACTCATCGACTGAAGGAACTCTTGATTGCTTCTAATTTTTGGCAATTATGAAAGATAACTATAAAGATACAGGTGCTTGTTGTTTTGTGGACATAAGTTTTCGACTATTTGGGATAAATATCAAAGAACAAAGTAGTTAGATTGTATGGTAAGAGTATGTTTGTCTTCCAAGTGGCTGAAACTATTTTGCATTCCCACCGACAATGAATGAGAATACCTGTTGTTCCACATTCTCACCAGTGTTTAGTATTGTCCGTGTTTTGAATTTGGGCCATTCGAATAGGTGTGCGGGTGTAGCTCACTGCTGTTTTATTTTGCATTTCTCTAGTGATATATGATGTGAAACATCTTGTCATATGCTTACTTGCTTTCTATACTGAGTATCTTCTTTGGGAAGGTGCCTGTTCAGAGAGTTTGCCCAGTTTTTAATGGGGTCATTTGTTTTCCTATTACTTAGTCTTAAGAGTTCTTTGTATATTTTGGATATAAGCCCTTTATCAGATCGTCTTTGGCAAATGTTTTCTCTAGTGTATGGCTTGTCTTCTTATTCTTTTGGTTTCTCTCTCTTGATTTATGTTCCCCATCTTTTCTTCTTTTTTCTCCCCTTTTAAGTGTGAAGTGACATATTCTAAACATGGATGCACTTAGAAAACCCTGCTCTGGAGGAGACAAACCAAGAGAGGACAACTAGAAAAGACTTAAGCACCTAGTGTATAACAGATCCAATGTTTTCACAACCAAACAAAAAATAAAGCAAGAATCCCCAATGCCATAATGAATTGAATCAAAAGGGATCTGCATTCATTATTAGGATAATTTTCAAAGGATTTAGTATATTGTAGGCTGAGAATCTAAGAAAAAAATTTCAACTAGTCAGTTTATCAAGGAAAATACTGATTATTATTATTAAGTCCTAGGGATTGAATTCAGCAGCAGTCTACCTCTGAGCTACACTCCCAGCCCTTTAAAAAAAATTTTTTTTGAAACGAGCTCTTCCTCTTGAGAAGCTCATTAAGTTGCTGAGGCTGACCTCGAACCTGTGATCTTCCTGTCTTGGCCTTCCAAATACTGGGATTCCAGGTATGTGCCATGGCACCCAGCTGTGACAAATTATTGTTTAATTAAATTAGCTGATATAAGCCGGGCGTGGTGGCGCACGCTTGTAATCCCAGCATTCGGGAGGCTGAGACCAGAGGATCCGGGTTCGCGGCCAGCCTCAGCTACCTAGTGAGGCACTCCGCAACTTAGTGAGACTTGGTTTCAAAATAAAGAATAAAAAATAGGGCTGGGGGTGTAGCTCGGAGGTAGAATGCCCCTGAGTTCAATCCCCAGTA
>PVLC010004559.1:0-48078 GCA_004027655.1 Graphiurus murinus | reverse complement strand
AAATAAATAAATAAATAAATAAATTAGCTGATATAAAATAATTGAAAAGCATACATGATAGTGAGGTAGGAAGTAGATAATAAATATAAACCTGGGAGGTAAGAAATTTAGAAGTAATAAAGGATATCCAGTTATGAAAAAAAGAAAGAAAACCATGCTGAAGTCTCTAAATAGGCCAAAGTCTTCACCTTTTGCCTAGAAGAAACATTTCCCTTATGAAAGGCAAAGCCACAAGATGTCTAGCTAAAGCCACACATTGGGTTAAGAGGGGAGGTGCCAAGAACATGTCTCAAAGGGCATATTCAGTGATACTGTTTCACCAAGCACCAGATATTTGCAAAAAATGTTTTCCAATCATTCTGCTAAGCCTAAGAAATTTCTCTGAAGAATTGCTTCCTTGAGAAAGAATAGAGGAAGTAGAAATGTTAAGAATTGCTTTAAAAAAAAAAAAAAAAATCCTTGTCCAGGCACAACATACACGAATCTAAAGGAACTATGATTCTAGAATTTAGTTCTCCATTTAGTTTCCCAATTCCATTTTGTTCTCCTTCCCAGTTAAGTCAACAACAAACTGGGATCCTGGTGAAATGTAAAGCTACTATGTTTAAAAACAGAATCTTCTTGCTCTCTCAAAATCAACATGAAAAAAAGAAAACAAAATTCTTCTAAGACTTCCTTTACATTTGGTAGTTAATGGTAACTTATGATTATGTTTTTCACTTTTTTGTTGAGTCATCACTCTCCTCCCCCACTCTTTAGTTTCCAGGGTCAACGGGCAACCTTTACATATCACGAGACTGGATTTGCTATGTTTGGTCTTGATCCAGCTTCTTTATTATCCCTGCTGTTGTGCACTGCACAGTTCTGTAGACACACCAGATAAAATGGAGAAACAAAACCAGGAGATTATTCCCAGACTGTTTGCCAACTGATTTTAAACTGATGCTTACTACTGTACACAAAATAATGAAAGGTCTTTCATTCATGCATCTTTAAAAGAGAAATCTTGAGCAGAGGAGGATTTCTGGTTCTATCAACCTCATTAATTTTTTTTCTTTGTCTCAGTTTCTTAATCTGTTTAATATGTTCAGGAAGAGTTTTCTTTCTCTTTAAATCTAATTCTTTCTACTGCAAAATGCCTTGGGTATTTTTCTGCCATTCCATCTGAACATAGAAAAACTAGTCAGCGTTAAATAAAAATTATAGAAGGTCTTCTTGTTTTGGGCCAAGTTCCTACACTAGGAAACCAGACTAAAACTCAAAATGGCATCTCTCATGCTAAAGTTTCATGTGACCAAACTGAAACTAAGCTATTTATTGATCTTTTGAAAAATCCAGATTAAAGAGATAATAGTCAAACTTTTCAAGCAGGCTTCTTCCAATTGGCATGACTATGAAGTTCCCTCTGCCTTAATCTTTATACAAAAAAAACCTTAAGAAACCTGATGTTAACCAATTAGTTATTTTTCTGTTGTTTTATCTCCCTGTATATAAGGAAAGTAACTTTGAAATGATCAGTTTGCCCTCCTGGTCCTTTTTTCCCCCCAGTGGTGGGGATCAAACTGAGGGCCTCCTGGAGAATAGGCAAGTACCTTACCAGAGTTATATCCTTGGCCCCAGCTTTCTACTTTTTTTTTTTTTTCTATCTATAAAACCAACCTACTGGCCTGATTGGAACACTTATTCTACTTTATGAAATGAAGTCCTGCTTAATTCTAGAATAGAAAATAAAGTCAATTAAGATCTTTAACTTGAGCCAGGCGTCGTGGCACACGCTTGTAATCCCAGCATTTGGGAGGCTGAAACCAGAGGATCGGGGTTCGCAGCCAGCCTCAGCTACCTAGTGAGGAACTCCACAATTTAGTGAGACTGTTTCAAAATAAAGAATAAAAAATAGAGCCGGGCGTGGTGGCGCACGCTTGTAATCCCAGCATTTGGGAGGCTGAGACCGGAGGATCCGGGTTCGCGGCCAGCCTCAGCTACCTAGTGAGGCACTCCGCAACTTAGTGAGACTCGGTTTCAAAATAAAAGAATAAAAAATGGGGCTGGGGGTATAGCTCGGAGGTAGAATGCCCCTGAGTTCAACCCCCAGTACCGCAAAAAAAAAAAGAATAAAAAATAGGGCTGGGGGTGTAGTTCGGAGGTAGAATGCTCTTGAGTTCAATCCCTAGTACCGAAAAAAAAAAAAAAAAAAAGATCTTTAACTTGCAGTTTTGTCCTTTGACAAACTGATAAATGTATAATTATGTATAATCATCCAGATCTTGCTTTCAGATGATTTTCAGTTGGATTGTCTTAGGAAATCTGTGAAACTCGGGAGCTAGGGGCAATAGTTAACTTTGAAGAATTAGATTCTATCCTTACTATTAAATACCAGTTCACAGGGTGAACCACAACTGGAAAAGCGAGACCAACCCAGAAAGTTTAAGTAAGCTACAGCAAGTCATATGATCTGCTACTGTTAAAACTCACCAGAACTGGAACCCAACTAACTCTTCCTACTCTCAGCTGAACACTTCTTTTTGACTGGGATTTCAGAATACCCAAGAAGACTCAAATCTGGACTTGGATTTTTTTTCCCCCCAACCCAGGTTGTTCCTGAAATTTGGACATCTTGGGCTGTTTCTTAGGGATTCGTGATTTAATATTCTCGGGAGATTCTAAGATACCTACGCCCTTCTTCAGCAGAGCCAAACTCAAGAACCTCAGACTCAATCTTCTTTCTTCAGGGTTGACAGCCTAGGCCTCACACCTGGAACCTTCCAGAACACAGCTACAACTCTGAGTAACCCAGGACAGTGTTGTCCACAGGGCCATCTGTCGACACAGTTATGAAGCCATTAACAGTGTGGGCCAGTATCCTCTCTCATCAATTCTAAGTGAAACCTTCTCAAAATCAGAATTTTGCTTTATCCTTAAAAGAGCATTTTTCATTTTGTAGAAAAATAAGGACTCATAATCGTGTACTTCGCCTAGAATCACAAATCAGCCCAGTGGGCAGATAGATTTTTTCCAAGTCTACACAAGAGTGAAATATTTTGTTTTACCAGCGCGAGATGTGTGAAAGATAAATCTGTTAAGAGGGCTCCACTGAACTGGTCTGGGACTGGGCAGGGCCAGCGCGGATCTCCCCAGAGAAGGAGAGAAGACAAGGGAAGTCAGCCAGGCAACGCCCTTTGGGTGAGGTCCGTGGAAGATAAAGTCAGATTACAAATAGCTTGAAACATTTCTGTGCTCTACTGAGTCGGTTCGCTAATAAGTGGCAACATGGAGATTTTTCTCCCATAAAAATTCCATGGCCTTTAAGTTCAAGGTAGGGACAGCGGACAAGGAAGAGGCGGCCCTGGTGCTGCTAGAGGTTAACCCCTTGTATGCGGCAGACCAGGAGAGTTCACTCGAGTTTGCTACCAACCTGCAACACCAAGCCCGGAGGTAAACTAGTTAGCAGAACCGGAAAATCCAGGCGACCCAGAGGGGCTACCCGCCCCGGCTCCGGCGCGCTCCCCCTCCCCCCGTGGCGGGCGGGGTTTCGGGCCCAGGACCTGGCGCCGCGCCCGGCCCCGCCCCCGCCGCCCCCGGCCCCGCCCCCGCCGCGCCCGGCCCCGCCCCCGCCGCGCCGGCCCCGCCCCCGCCCGCAGGCCCCGCCCCGCGCCGCGCTCGAGCTGGGAGACTGCGAGCTCCGAGCTGCAGTCGCCGCCTCAGCCGCCGCGTCGCCTCCCGCTCCTCGTCCGCCGCCGAGTCCCGCCCGGAGCCCAGCCCAGGAGGCTGCAGTTGCAGCCCGCGCCTCCAGTCCCCCCGCCGCACGCCCGCCCGGGGCGCCCCAGGCCGCACCATGGTCAAGGTGACGTTCAACTCGGCCCTGGCCCAGAAAGAGGCGAAGAAGGACGAGTCCAAGAGCGGCGAGGAGGCGCTCATCATCCCCCCCGACGCGGTCGCGGTGGACTGCAAGGTCCGAGCCCGGGAGGTCGGGGAGCGGGGGCTGGGCCCGCGCGGCGGCCGGGCGCGGGGCAGGTCGGCGGGGGCAGCTTCCCGCTGGGGGTCCGCGGCTCCTCCTTTGTAAGGAGGTGCGTGTGCAGGAAGCAGGGTCGGGGTCCGGGAGGCCCCGGAGGGGAGCACTGGGGAATGACGCCAGTTCCCGGTGGTTTGTGCTGTCCTGTAATGTGCGTGAGGCCAGGACCTGGTTGGTTCCACCTGGGACCGGCGGCGACAGGCAAAACAACAACAACCCAGTATAAATAATGTGCCTAAAATGGCTGACATCATTACAAGCCTAAACCTCTGTTGTTTCCTACTTTCGCTTCCAGGCTGAACAGCACTTGGACTCAGTCCAGCAACTGTAAGCGTCTTAATTTTAAAAAGCATTTTCGTCTTCACCTCCCTTTTCTACCGCCCTTCGGGGTGGGCAGGTGAACTTCACCCTGGGGTCTGGAGAAGAGGGTGAGGCGACAGTCTGCTCGAGTAGGTTCTGACTGTTGGTTTGATTAATTAAATATCCCAGGTAAAGGTCAGTAATGACTTTGTGGATGTTAGTGTAAAACCTGCAGTTGACTTTTTATGGGAACTCCTTGTGCGAAGTGAAACCAAACATAACAAACTAGCCCCCAGGTCCTTAATTTTTTCTCCCCTTTATTTTACAGAATTCTCCTTTAGCCTTAAGTGAAAATCATGAGTGGAGCCATTATTGTGTTACGGTTTAGAGGCTTTCAATAATATCTATTGAAATATGAATATAATTATCTCAAAAGTTACCTCTTATACCAGATCTTCTTTAGGCTGCAAGAATTCAATCCTGCAGAAAATAACTGTAGAAGTTAATATTGCTTAGCTTATATTTTCTTTAGTTCTTTTCAAAACCTATTATCAGTAGTGTAATTTTCATATTGACTTAAAAAATTGTGTGCCAAATATAAGTGATAAGTCTATATCGTCTGATGATAATTACTACTGAAAAATAGGTCACTAATATATGCTATACTATAAGATATTTGAGAATATAGTCCTAATCTGGATGTACCTGTACTTATTTTCTAGAAATGTTCTAGTTAAAAACAGAAACGTTAAGGCTTGATTTTTAAATGACTCCCTTGCTTCCAAATAGGACCAGTGAACTGATTCCCTAAAAGGATTAAAGGTTTTAGTTTTGGTATTAGTATTGTTTTCCTGAACCCATTGCAAACAGTCTTGTTTTTTAAAGAAAATGTTTGGAATGCACAGATGAAAATTGCAGTAGCATATTATTATCTTAGCTCTTTGTTTATTTTACATACATTGTACCTAAAATAGACCAAAAGTAAAGTGCCCAGTCACAACCACCTCAAATATATATTCTTAGTGGTATTATATATGCATATAATTTTTAATCCTCTAAACAGATATAACTCCTCCCATTTAAAAACATAGGAGAAAGCCTCAGATGATGTAATTTCATATAGCTTTTCTCTGTTCCACCATAGTGAAGAAGATTTGGACTGTGGACAGACTTCAGAATTAAAATTGCTTGAGCAGCTTTAAATTTGACTTTTGACAATTTTTGTCATTTATGAAATAGTGGCCCTGTTTTCAGATTCCTAGAATTTCTCAATAATTTAAATTTTGTGCTTATTGCAGCTACAAAAATAACCACTTATGGCTCTGTACTTTTTCAATTATTTATTTTCTCAGATCCCTCCTATATCTAAAGAAAAATACTGGAATTAAGCAATGAGATCCAGAATCTTTCTTTGTAACTACACATCAATCATGGATTAATTGGTAGATGTAAAAATAACTAATTCTTTTTCCAGTGGTAAGCTGAGAGATTTTTTAAGTGAGTGACAAAATATTTCTCTACATTAAAAGTAGAATCTTTATTATCAGTCATTTAACGGGTAAAGGAAAGCCTTAATAACACGTTTGTGAGAGAACTTCTGATCTCTACATCTTAGAGGTTGGGTAGTGATTACATAATGTTCTCTGGGTTTTTTGAGGGGGTGACTGTGTGGCAACCACCTTGTCTGACTGCCTGGACTGGGAATAGAATTAGGCTTAATGTGTTTTGCCTGGGGCATTTCCTTTGCCTGATTGGTTGAGAGATCAAGTAAGGCTGGTTATGGTCTAGAACTCCTGAATAAGAATTTTAATCCCTTTGACTCTCCTAGACCATAATATTCATAGATAAATATTTTTCAAAATGTTCTCCTGAGAACCACCTGCTGTGGTGTCTTCTGGAGTACTGGTTTTTCAAATGCAGATTCTACTACCTTATGCCACAAGAATTCTGATCACTCTAGTCAGCTGCCTTATATAACATGCATTCCAATACTTTTACTTGCCTCCTGTCTTTTGCTGTTTTTCTCTCTGCAGGGGAAGAATCCTCCTATAGCAGTTCCATGGCTCCATTATGGTTTCAATCTTGTCTTTTCAGTAGCTATTAATCTTGTCTCCCCAGCAGCTATTTCTATTGATTATATTATCTCAACTAGCTTGCATTTTCTCCTGTATTTCCTCTTAATTGTTTTCTCCTTCTTAAACTTGTTCTGGTGGGCGCAAAGCTGCTAGAGGAATAGAAACAGCAAAGAATCATAGAATCTGTGTTTTGTCTAACAAAGGTGAGTTTGAAATTATACACATTTTATGTTATAGGCAGCAATCCACTCATTTATTTTTGTATCCATAGCTTTAAACCTTGGAAAAATGTTGTATATATGCATAATATATCAAAGAAAATACTTGGTGTACTGAACCAGAAGTCTGTTTTGTTATTACGTAACTGCTTGGTCTTGGACTTAAGTTTTAGTTTTCCTGTCTGTAAGATGAGAGGATAGAACCAGATGGTCTGTAAAGATTCTTCCAGTTTTTAAATTCTATGAAGATGCTAGGATTATATAATTTTATTTTGGCAAGAATGAAATTGTTTTAATTGTGAGAAATAACAACTACTGCCTCACTCTAACCAGACTGTTCCCTTCCTTTCCATGTTTAACACGTTACATTCCTCCCTCATTATGTAGAAGTGGGCTGAAGAAAAAAGGAGATGAATAGAGGAATTATATAATAAAGCAAATTTTCATTTTTGGTTACCTCACTGTAGAATAGACAAGTTGTCAACTCTTGTTACGATGCCTGCTTATGAAACTCCTTTCCCACTATCAGGCCTTGAAAAAGCATAAGTTTGCTTCATTAGTTATCCCTACAAGCCGGTTGCTGATGTATAGTGTTGCCTCCTCTCTATCCTATGTTGTAGATGTTTTTAAGAGAGAAGTAAAGCGCATGTATAGGAGAGAAAATGGGGCAGGATGAGAGTGTGAAGGTGAAAGACAAGCTCTGAGTTACTCATCACAAAATGGCTTCTGGGCTCTAGTTGTTTATACTTTCTGATTTTGCACAATCAAGACTAAAGAGTTTGATAATAGAGCCCGTTTGTGGTTGTGGTTTTTTTTTTTTTCTAATTTTTTTGGGGAGGGTTGGAAGGAGGAACATAAAATGCATAACTACACATTTTACTGAAATGTGTTGATCTTTAGAGAAGGAATTGGAAGCTTAGTTTTCTTTAACCAAATGCATCTCATTACTCAGTTAGGTAATTTCATGCTTGAGGCCATTGCCAGTAAAATCCTTTAGAGTCATTACATTTTGGTCTCCTTGGAGTCATGGATATCTGCAATGAGGGTTTAGTGCTGGAAGATAAATGAATTGCCTCTGTGCATCCAGGTGCCTTAACAGAATCTCCTGTGCATGCATATCAGGTGCCTATCCCTGATTGGACACTGCTGCTATCGAGGTTGGGTCAGATTGCATATTGTGCCATTGAAGGACCAGTTACCTGCCAGACTTCCTCCCAGGATTGTAGTCTTCCCAACTAATCAAGCTGTAGTGTATATTATCCTGGCATAATCATAAACCTGCAAGACCTCATGGAATTCAACTCTGCTGTATAAGAGGTTTATGTGAATAGAAGTATTCCTTAACCAGAAATGTCTCAAATGCATTTATAGTACAGGCCTATTTAAGGTGATTGAGAATTTAGCTTACGAAGTGTTTATCATGCATTGTTAAAGCTTAACTTGTGTATTAATGTCCATAGAAAAAAAATGTACTAAGCTGCAATTGTGGGACATTTTCTCTTAGTTTTATCATAATTCAAATATCTGGAGTGTCTCTTTAAAAGCCACATTCCTTTTCTGAAAGGAAATATTTTCTGAGTTCATATTTTAATTAGAAGCTTGAGCTCCTTTGTGTAACATGTCAGTAAGAAAGATGCAAAAACAAAAACACTTTGTCTTTTCAAATTGTGCAAATTGAATTTACTCTCTTAAACTTTTTGGCAAATGTGCTCTTTGGGGGAGGGTGCTTAAAAATTGAAGGAGGAGGTAAAGCCTTGCCTACCAAAGGACTTCAGGCCATTACTGCTACCTGTTAAAATAAAGGATTTGACAGTTCTGAATGTGAACAGGATGGATTTTTGTCTAAATCATGTAGAAAGTAGTGACATTGGAGCTATACTTTCAGTAAGCTTATGTAGTATGTAAAGATAGTTATTGCCAGGCTCTCTTCTTATTTTCTTTGTACAGAGCTTAACAGTTAGATAAAATTAATTATCTCCTTTAGTCATTATTTATGATATATTTTAATGAAATCTACAATATAATCTCATTTTATAAGTGTTACCAACAATAGAATGAACAAGGTTGTTTTAAATAGTTGCAGAATTTTAATGCTCCGTAATTGATAGAGGAAAAAACCCTCATGCAGTATTTCTATAAATTGTACTATTTTGGGAAATATCTAGTAAGATTAAAAGCATAAAAATTTGAATCTTGAGTTGTAGAAATGAGAAATTTACCCTCCTTTATAAGATAGAGGGATATTCTGATTTTTACTTAATATTTTATCTCTTAATGCTGATATATTTCCATCAGTTATTTTATGACTTAGAGCTAATAATATATAACAGAAAAGAAACTAATGTTGGAATAAAATTTTCACAGTTAAGCCGGGCGTGGTGGCGCAAGCTTGTAATCCCACCATTTGGGAGGCTGAGACCAGAGGATCTGGGTTCGCGGCCAGCCTCAGCTACCAGTGAGGCACTCCACAACTTAGTGAGACCCTGTTTCAAAATAAAGAATAAAAAATAGGGCTGGGGGTATTGCTCGGATGTAGAATGCCCCTGGGTTCAATCCCCGGTACCACAAAAAAAAAAAAAAAAAAAAAAATTTTTTTCACAGTTTATAAATACTATCACTTTTAAGTTAAATATCCTGTGCATTTATTTGGGAAATTGACAGTAAGCATAATGTTAGATTTTTTTAATACTTTGAAATTTTTAAACATTTGCATAAATCTTTTTTGGTGCAGTTGAATTTCATAAAGACCCAAATTATTTTTTTAAATAAAATTTGTTTTTCAGAATAAGTTTAAGGATACAATTTAAATCTTTGCCTGTGTTTGTGTGGTGGTACTGGGATTGAACCCAAGGGGCATTCTACCTCTGAGCTACACCCTCAGTCCTATTTACTCATTTATTTATTTTTGAAATGGTCTAAATTGCTGAGGCTGGCCTCAGACTTGCAATCCACCTTACAGGTGGGCACCACTACACCTGGTTTTAAATCTTAAATTATTTTCACACTTATATATAAGTATAATGTTAATGTTATTTTTATAATGTTCAAAGTTATTTAATATAAAAATCAAAAAGGTAAGCTGCATTGTTAATTAAATCTCTTGGATCATTGCTACATCTAAAAAAAGACCCATCTTTATACTGGGAAAGATGGTTTTGAGAGTCTATTTATGTCTGCAGTATCAGTTTTTAATATTTCAATTTATAGCTTTCTCCTTCAATTCATTTTTTCATTGTTTTTATTTCACTACTAGGACATAGTTTCCCAACTCATCAGTTTTAGCTAGGATAGTAGTAGAGATGTTCAGCAGAGATCACAAACTCAGTGCCTCCTGTGCCCAAGTAGATGGATTACTGAAGCTGGGCTTTTTGCATATTATACAAGTTAGAATTTTGTTGTTTCTTATTTTTTAAAATTGGGTCCAATGTTGTTCAATCCTCCAGTTTTTATGTTTTGCTTTTGGTACCAGGGGTTGAACCCAGGACTTCTTATACACTAGATCCACATTCTAATGCTATATGCCTAATCCTATGATCTTCCAATTTTTTTCCTTTGTATTTTAATCCTTCCCTTTTTAAAGATGATTCATAGAATGATTTAGCAGAAGTGGTGGGCAACCATTTTCAACCTTTAAAGTAGAAAGGAGGACTGGCAAATTATGGCCTACATGTTCAAATGTGACCTACTGCTTATTTTTCTATAGTCCGTGAAAAGAATGTTTTCTACATTTTTAGGGTAGGAGGAAAAATTAAAATAATGATATTTCTCCTTTTTGTCCATAATTTTCACTGAATGGTGGGGGGCTGCTTTTCAAGAAGCAGTTCTGTCTAGTGATTGAGAACTCAAGCTATGCAGTCATACATCAGAGTTTAAATTTTGCATCCAGCCAGTGTGGTGGCACATGCGTGTAATCCTAGGACTTGGGAGGCTGAGATGGGAGGTTTGCAGGTTCAAGGCCAGCCTCAGCAACTTAGCAAGACTTTCAGCTACTTAGCAAGGCCCTGTTTAAAAACAAAAAAATAAAAAGGGCTAGGAGTGTGGCTTAGAGGTAGAATGCCTCTGTGTTCCATTCCTGGTATCAAGATAGATAAATAAATAAAGTTTGCATCTACCATTTACTGTCATTTTTTGGATACATTACTTTAACACTGTGCATTATTAGTTTTCCCATCAGCAAAATAGGGAATATAATCTATAAATCCCCACTTCATCATTCCTGTTGTTGAATATTTGTGTTACTGTTAATTACATAACAATATTGTTTGTACTTTTTTTCCAGAAAAATATTCTGGTAAGGATTCATTTCTGCAACATAAAAGCCCTCAGGATTTAAAAGTATATATTTCTCCACTACATAATAGGTTAATAGAATTTTTTAAATATAATTTTGGGTTTTACTAAAGTAGACTTTGTTTTAAAATGCAAACATTCCTGTCCTATCTCAGAGGAACACACTTTTTAAAAGTTGTAGTATCATTATACAAAGTAAAATTCATAGATCTTAATTATGCAGTTACATAATTTTAAATATATGCACCTGAGTTGGGTGTAGTGGTGTACACCTATAATCCTAGTACTTGGGAGTTGAAACAGAAGGATCACAGGTTTGAGGGCAGCTTCAGTAACTTAGCAAGACGCTGTTTCAAAATAAAAAAAAATTAAAAGGCTGGGGTGGGGTCATATAGCTTGGAGGTAGAATGTCTCTGGGTTCAATCCCCAGTACCTAAATAAATAAATAAATAAATAAATAAATAAATAAATAAATGTATACAACTGAACTAACACCCCAATCAAGATAGAACATTGTCATCAACTCAAAGTTATTTGATATTCTTTTACAATATGTATGCTGCTCTATTTAGAGGAAATAACTATTCTAATTTTATGCCTATAAATTAATTAGAGGCAGTCATGTTCACTCTTTAACAACTTGTCTTATAGCAGAAGGGTAGCTAGTAGATCATACTGTGCCTTTGAGCAAAAGGTGTCCTCTGGGGTCTTGGTAAGTGGAGCATTGGCTAGATTTTAGCCTCATGGATGCATCTTTGTTCTGGAAACATCTGCCCAACCATATATGGTGATCTGAACTTCATATTTCTCTAAATCAGTAATTCTCAAACTTTTGGTCTCAGAACTCCTTGTATTAAAAATTTAAATGTTCAGAATTCCAAAGTACTTTTGCTTTATATCTTGATATTTAGTATATTGGAAATTAAAAGCAATATTTCAAATAATAAACATTAATATAAATTTTGATGAACAATAAAATTTTCCAAACAAACAAAATTATTTAAAGACTAACAGTAGTATTGTTTTACATTTTTGAAATGTTCTTTAAGGAATAGCTTAATGACAGTTGGATTCTCATCAGCTTCTACATTCAGTCTATTGTGATCACATGTTTAGCTTCTGGAAAACTGCATTAATCACTAGTGAGGGTGAAATTGAAACTTTTATTTCACATTATTTAGTTTACTTAGTGTTTTTTTGTTTGTTTTGTGGTATTGAGAATTGAACCCAGAGGCATTCTACCTCCAAGCTACACTCCCAGTCCTATTTTTTTATTCTGTATTTTGAAACAGGATCTCACTAAGTTGCAGAGGGCTTCACTTAGTAGTTAAAGCTGGCTGCTAACCTGCAATCCTCCTGTCTCAGCCTCCCAAGTACTGGGATTACAAGCCTGCGCCACCATGCCCGGCTGTTTAGTGTTTTATTGTGAAAATAGTTTGACCTTCTGGACCTCCTGAGAGGTCTTGGACCATGCTTGGAGAACAACTACTCTAAATACTTGATTATACTGTTCTTTCATGTTTTTTGTTTTCATTTTTTGTCTTTTTTTTTTTTCTTTGCAATTTTAGGTATTACGTACATAGTATCTAAATGGAAGATGAATATTTAACCTTTTCCATATATATGTACATATATATATGCACACACACATAATCTATTATCTTGATATAGTTATAGCGGTTTCTGGTTAAATTGATATTCAGTGCTTTTATTATAATTGACATAAACATCATAAATATTATTTACATCTCAGTAAGGTAGTGTACTTTTTTTCTTTTTTTTTTTTTTGAGGTACTGGGCATTCTACCTCCAAGCTACATCCCCAACCCTATTTTTTATTCTTTATTTTGAAACAGGGTCTCACTAAGTTGCGGAGGGCCTCACTAAGCTGAGGCTGGCCACTAACCCGGATCCTCCTGTCTCAGCCTTCCAAGTACTGAGATTAGAAGCATGCGCCACCATGCCTGGCTGGTAGTGTACTTTTATTGTACTTCCTTTTTTGTATAAAACTTTTTAATTTTCCCTGGATTTGATCATTGCTTCTTGGGGCTGGAGGGAAGGTTACCTAATGTTGAGTGTATTGCTAATTCATCCTCAGATTCTCTGACAGCAGTATAAAAATGCCTTTCTCTGTCTTCAAATTCACCAGGTACTAAGTTTCATATTTTTCTTGTATTCCTGCCTGTCTTCTCCAGTCTTCTAGTCCAGACTGGTTGCACTCTAGGAATGGTATACAGATGTCTCAAGAGTCATAATCATCCTGGAATTACCTTTGCTTTCATTCCATGTTGGATCTGCAGTTTTATAAACCTGGAGAAAAAGTACAATAAAAATATTTTAAAACCTTGCATGTCTGATAGTCTGTCCTTAAACTTAATTGATCATTGATCTGGATATAAAATTCTAGGTCAGCTATAATTTTCTCAACATTTTGATAGTATTGCATCATTATCTAGTCTGATGCCATTCTGATTATTGGTTAGTTCCTTGCACATGACCTCCCCTTCCCTAGTAGCTTAAGATTTTCTCCTTATGCTTTTTTTTTTTTCCCTATATGCTTTCAGCTTTCAAACTTTTTATTTACATAACCTGTCGTCATTCACTTCCACTCTGTGTCATCATTTGTTTATCCCTTTACTGTCACTGTTGCACTTTCAGAAGGAAGTTAATGTAAACATTTAATAGACGATCAACTCTGCTGTCTTGATAGCTTTTAAAAGATTAACTGGCACATTTTCTTTTATACTAAAAATGAACTTAATGATAAATAGTAATGAAAATCATCTGAATTAGTATTAGCGCTAATTTAATATCATACAGGATGACCTAGAGAGAGAGATGAGGCATCCTCTGGTCCCCCTCTTCAAAGGACCAGTTGTCTTATGAGTAATTTTAGATAAAACAACCTACCAACTTTGTGATTTTGCTTTATTGCTTTATAACTGTATTCTTGAATTTCATTTTTGCAATTAATATCTTGCTTTTTTATTTTGAAATGCGTATGTATTAGTGTGCCTGAGTATTTTCTTTATTTTTGCTTCATGTATACATGATTTCAATACTTTTTGTTAATATCCTTTGTAATTTGATGAACAATAGAGAAAAGTCCTATTAATTTTGTCAATATATAGTTAGTGCATGTAGTGCTTATGAGTGTAGTTCTGTTTGGGTAAGCCTATTACAATAGCAGAATTCTGTAGAAATTCAAGCTATATAGTTTCTGGTTGGCTATGTGTTTTATCCAAATATAGCAGTGTGTCACTTCATTTATTACCAGCATTAATTTGTCCAAGCTATTTAATCAGATGTTGACCCCATAGCTCCATGTTTTTCTTTCCTGAAGTTGCACATGAAGTCAGATATATTCAGGCCTTATTAGCTCCAAGTATTTGTAATATTATACAAATAATTGCACAAATAATTTTGTTCTCTGGGCCTGGTTATATTTATCGGTTAGATGATGTATTTGAATAACTGGTACTTCAAGGGGGGGATCTTTTGTTTCTGAACTGTACTGATCACATACTCAGAAGCACTCCATGGCCAGACACTATACAAAGAATTTAAAAATTTCTACTCCAACCTTCAAGAAGCACACAGTGTAGCTAAAAAAAAGAAAAAAAGCCAACCAGTTATGTAAACTATATAGACCAAATTAGTTACAACCCACTTTAATGTCTGTATCTGCTTTCACAAGAAAGTCACGTCCCTGAGCCTAAGAGCCAGAAAAATAGTGGAGTAAAGAAGCAAGATAAAATATTTCCACTGAATATTTATAGTACACACATTCAGAGCTAGGCATTAGATTCCAGCAGGTTAAAACCTTTCTTACCTATTCACCGTTAAAGAGGCAAATATCCCTAAATTCAAGAACTGCAATTCTTTTTCTGGTACTTGGTCATTTTGTATAACTTTCCAAATTCCAAACTTGAAGATAATCTGTAACTGCCCATATTTAAATTATTTTTTGGGTAGCTCAGTGGTAGAGTACATGAGGCCCTGGGTTCAATTCCCAGCACTGCAGTAAAGACACACACACACACACACACTATTACTGTCAAATGCTCTGCATTTCAAGTGGAATTATCTATATTTTAATATAAATATATTTATCTTGGTGAATTAAAATTATACAATGGTGTAACTTATTTTTATAATCTTGACACTTAATTTTACAATGAATTATATAGGTAGAGCATTCATATCATGCTTAACATTTTTAGGAAGATGCGGAAGCTAGGGAGAAAGACATAAGAGGAACTCTAGACGAAGATGGAGAAACCTTAGATGAGCAAAGGTGACTTAACTGAAGGTGATGGGGGTGGGGGGAACATCCTAATGCACATTAGGTACTTTCACAAATATATCAAAGTCAATCACTAAACTGAACTTGAGAAGGAGGGAGTGGGGCAGGAAGGGTTAAATGAGAAATGTGTGCATGTATGCTTTTACCAGTTTGTACCTAACAAAGATGTATGATTACAATGCACCAATAAAAAAATTAAAATTTTTAGGAAGACAGTTGCTACTAGGGTCCCAATAATTCAGTCAGGGATAGAAACAACTAAACCGATTTAGCTTCCCTTTGTAAGAGGGAACCAACAATAAATAACATTTGGATATAATACTGTTGTTTACATCTGCCTGTTTTGCTAATACAGGCTTTCCTTTTGCTATCCTAATGCCATTTAACTCATCAGTTGAATTTGAAAGTGCTAAATTTTCATTTCATAAACAGTTACTAGTAAAGTTCCATTCAGCAGAGATTGAATAAACACCATTTAGAAATGATGGTAATTTTTAAACTACGTAGAAAGAAAATAGGAAATTTTCGATGTATTATTCATATAGTAATATTTTACTTTGTACCAGATATTCTGTTCTTCACTAATAATATAAAAGTAATTAAGTTATGATCCTGCCCTAAATGCGTTTACTGCCTGCCTGATTCTTTTTCTTTTAGATCTGACCTGTTTTTCTTTACCTAGGCCTGTGCTAATTATATATGATGATAGTAATTTGGTTTAGATTCCACAGGTTTCTCACAAGAGTTAAATTGTTATACAATAACTTTAAAGTTTTAATTTGTCTTCATCTGTTGCTGCTGGCATATTTTAGAATTTGTTTTAAAAAAAGCGAGAAACTGCCTTATAGATGTTGTAATTAAGCTCTCCCTCTTTTGGCCTCTCTATTCAAAATACAGAATAATTCAATAACTTGGTCATAACATGGTGTAATTCCTAATTTTGAATCAATACTAATTAATTTGACTGAACAAAAGCCAATTCTGAAAAGGTCAGAAGCCTTAGTGAAATACAGTAACTACAAATATGAAGACCAACTTTCTGTTTCTACTTATATAATGCCAATCACTTGGAAAACTGCTTTCTCTTTGTGTGTCAAATGTAGTATGTGGACTTTGTCACCACAGTTGAGACTGTAGCAATTCTATTAGGAAGCAAAATTCAGATACTGATAGAAGTGAATAAGAGAAAATGCAAACAAATGTTGGATGGCCTTATAGCTTGTTAACATCTCAGCCAGAGGTTTTATTCTACATATAGCAGATATGTTTAGTAATTAATGCTATTAATAATGGACAGATCACTAAATCACGTTTTTTGTTTTTATATTTCCATACTGAGGACAGTAACCTATTGTTGAAGCTGAGTAAATAGAACATTTACTGGCCTCAAACCCCAAATTCAAAAAAATTAACTTTTTTATTAAATAATTCAGCTCTCAAAAGGAGGCATACCCAGTCATAGCTGGAAATGAAGGTAAAGGTTCAGAGTCCAGCAACATTGTAGAAAAAAGAACATGGTGTATCTGGTCTTCGAGTCCAGAGAAGAGAGTTGAGAAAACTAGAACATTGATGAGAAATCCATATTTCAAAAAATGTGAGCCACCAAATTTTAAAAATACTGGCAGCTAATTCTCTGCTCTCAGTCCAAATAATACATTGTGGGTAGCTAGCCTGTGTACACCTCTATTACCCTAAAGTTTTAAAATGCACATGTTTCTAAATAAGTCTACTTCTGAATGTTCAGTAACTCAGGATATTCTGAGTAAATTCTTTTGGTTCTTTTCCACATGTATCCTTAGACTATAATTTCTAACCCTAAGAGATATTTTCTGCTTTAGTATAACATTCTGAGAACTTTGAAAAACGTCTCTTAAAAGCTTCATTCATATAACGAAGGTTCAGATAGAAATTCCTAAGAATGTGAAGTGATAGTTTGAGTACAGAATAAAAATTATAAGAAAAGAACCTTGTATTTTCAGTGAAGTTTGTAATTGAAGCACGTTTACTGAAGCCTCTTAGGGAATTGATTGAGGTGACCTAATTCTTAACTAATTGAAGTAGCAACACAATTTTTCCTTCATTTTGTTTAGAAGGTAATTGGTTGAGTAATTTTCTTTTTATCATCTAGTAGTGTTTCTTTGGTTTTTTGAACCAGAAATCAGTATGATGTGACAGTGAAACCCTTTTGAAAGCCATGTCTTTTATATCTGTTGTTAAGGGATGCTTGTAGGCCACTGTGTGCTTCAGTGTCTTCATTTATAAACTGGGCTAAAATCTTGAGGTTTCGGGATGATTAATGAGATGATAATTGTGCAGCACCTGTGGGAGTTCTCTTACCTTACAAACACAATTTAAGGTGCACCAGTTTTATCATAGTACAAGGAGATGAAATGCCTGGGTGACTTCTTTTAAATTAGGCCAGGTAAAGTTATATATGCCAGTGGAGAAAGCAAGTAAAAATATAAAGAACCTGTAGAATATCTTGTTTTTAAAGTCCTAAATATCATGCATAAACTTAAATACATAATTTCTTACTTCTATAGCTTGCCTTTTTATTTTAGTTCACCGTTATGTTTCTTAGATTTACCTAAAAATCAACAGTGCTAGTTGGTTTTTTTAAGCATTTTTAGTATATAAGTCTATAATACTTTATTTTCTTGATGGACATTTAGATTATTTCCATTTTTTTTTGTTACTGACAGTTACTCAGTGAACATTATTTGGACATAACTTTATGCATGTGTAGAAAAGTTTAGGGTTATATCCTTAGGATTGGAATTGCTAGGTCATAAGATGTATGTATCTTTACTTTTATTGTTAGTTCCAAATTGTTCTTCAAAGTAATGATACTGATTCCTGTCAGCCATGTGAAAATTCCCTTTATTCAGTGCTTTCCCCAGTACTTGATATTGTTAGACTTTCTTTTATTGCCTGGTATAGTAACTCAGTTGATTTCTTCCCTGCCCCCCATGTTGAAATATAATTTACATGCAATAAGAGTCACCCCTTTTAGATACACAATTTGATTGAATTTATGGTAGTAGCATAAAGTCATGTGTCCACTGCAAAGGCTGATATGAGCCCCTTAAAATGTCTCCTCTGCCTCTTTGAAGTCAGTATCTCCTTTCCCAGTCCCTGACTCTGATAGCTATGAAGCTGCTTGGTTTTGCCTTTTTTAGAATTTCTATTAGAATCATACAGTGGTCTTTTGTGTTGAACTTCTTTCAGTTAGCATGCTCTGAGATTCAGCCATGCTGAGATGTCTTATTTTTATTTTTTTATTGCTATAATATGGTGCTTTGAACATTCATGTACAAATCTTTGACTCAGGTGATTTTTGATATTTTATCTTTAGCAATTTTGCTGAACTGTTATTAGTTTGAATAATTTTACTTTCTTAGGTTTTCTGTATAGGTCATTTATAACCAATGACAGTTTGGGGCTTTTTTTTTTCCTAATCCCCTACCTATTCTTATTCCTGTTATTTGTTTACTGGCAAGGACCTCCTCCAGTAAAATGTTGATTATAAACAATAATCAGTTTTAATGGGCATCTCTATACTCCTGACTTAACGGATATCGTATCAATCTAAATTTTCAACAGTAATTGTGAGGTTTGCAGTAAGATTTTGATCATTAGCTTTATTAATGTTAAAGCATTTCACTTCCTAGTTTGCAAAGAAATTTTATTATGAATGGAAGTTGAATTTTGTTAAAGATGTTTTCTGTGATTTTGAGATGGTTGTGGAGCTTTCCTGTAAGTAAAGCTTACTCTTTCAAATGTTAAAATTTAATAATTTAAAAACACTTAATTAGCCGAGCATGGTGGCACATGCCTATAATCCCAGTACTTGGGGTGCTGAGACAGGAGGATTGCAGATTCAAGGTTAGCATCAGCAAATTAACAAGACCCTGTTTTCAAATAAAAATAAAAAGGGCTAGGGGTATAGCTCAAAGGTAGAATGCCCCTGGTTCTATCCCCCGTACAAATAAATAAATAATAAAAACACTTAATTAAAAACTTTTAAGTCTTGACTGTACTTTAATCGTTTGTTCAGAACTAAGACTGTAATACAAGATATTATTTATGTCATATATAGTGTTCTTAACATAAATTATTCATAGTATGAACTATAGTGTGTGTGTGTGTGTGTGTGTGTGTGTGTGTGTGTGTGTTTACTGGGAGTGGAACCCAGGGACCTTCTACCTCTGGGCTATACTCCCCGCCCTATTTTATTTTTATTTGGAAACCTGCAGTCCTCCTGTCTCAGCCTCCCAAGTACTGGGATTACAGGCATGTGCCACCATACCCAGCTTTGAACTATATTTTAATTACATTTGAATTTCCCAAAGAATCTAGCATAGTACATTGTATTTAATGGGCCCTTAATAAATGTTAAACTGAGCTAAGTAGGGCTCAATAGTCACAGTTTGTTGTGCATCATGAGTTAATCCCCCTCCCCTCCATTATCTTGCTGGCTACTGATGTAACTTGTGAATCATAAGAAGTTAAATAGTGAAGCTCTTTTTTTTTTTTTTAAGTGTGTAAGTTTATTCACTCATCAAATACTTGCATGCCAACTAAGTGCCAAGCTTGGTTTTAGGTTACCAGTAATATAAAATGAATATGAATGGATATTCACAACAACTAATAATCTATTAGAAAGAGAGAAGAACTATATGTGAATTATTCTAGTGCAAGATGGGAAGTGACCACTAGAGATTTAGAGGCTAAAAAACAATAAGAAAAGATTAGATAGACTTTGCAGGCTGATGGCTCTATGAAGTTTCTTACTGTAATGTGAGGATTTGGGGTCCATAATTTAGCTATTCGAAGACTTACTTCCTTATTCTTAAGCCACGTTTCACATTGTTCTTCAAGAAACTGATATTTTTCTTTATTATAATAGGTCTGAAAATGATTTTTAATAACATGAGAATTCAGCTTCATACCATGGTCTGCCAAAGTCCTTTGTGATCTGCTCCAATTATTTCTCATTTTCATCTCTTAACCCCTCACAACCATATTGGACACGCCAGCTATACCACATATGGTTCTTGGAAATGTGCATTCTGGCTGCATGATCTTATTCATTCTTTGCCTTACGTGTAATTTTCTTTAACTCTATCTTCTTCCTGGCTAAAAAGTATTTATCCCTTTGCACTCAAGTCTTTCCCAAATTCATCCCCTCTTAGGTGCTTTCTGTGCATTTTTGTTAAGGCCCATATCATATTTATATTCTTTGTATATTTATCTATTTACCAGGCTGATCCAGCTGGTCTTTTCCTTGGCAAAAGCTATATTCCCAATGCCTAGCACAGGTCTTGGCATGTAGTACACATAATTTACTCTTAAAATTGCTTGTTGAACAGTTAAAGATATACCAAAAAGCCTGAAAACTTGTCATCAGTTCATTAAGGCTATGTATTTTTTTGTAGGTATCTGCTGATAAGGGTGGGTGTATACACATATTTGACTGTCTCGGCAGCTGATGATACCAAATGTTGGAAATGACTCTTCCCATCTGTCATTTCCACCCCCTACCCTGCTTCCATCCTGAAATTAATTATGTTAGGAACATTTCTTATCTCCTAGATATTTATGTCAGACAAAGTCTCCAGCAAAACAAACATGTATACTTTATTATTCAGGTTTTTTAATATCTTGCAACTTCATGGGGTTTTTTAACTTTCTTTTCACTATTAAGAAGTCTGGTTGATAAATTCTTCTAGGCTTATTCTCATTACGTAATACTTCCTTGCAGTGTACTCATTGCCTTAAGTATACACATACAGTATTTTGACAAGTACTACAGCAAAGCATAACATTCTCAGCATTTGATCTGATACTTAAACAGTACTTGTTCAGTGTTTAATTCTATGTTTAAAAAATAGAACCTCAGCCTAGGAGTACACTATGTAGCCTTACATTGTTCTTGGTTGCACCATTTAGGAAGGGATTTTTCCCAATATATCAAGATAAAATTTCTCATTTTAGAATTGAGAACATACACTTAACTTTCCTAATAGACCCACTTTATTTTTGTGCATTGTTCCTATAGTTTTTCTCTCTACACTTATTTATATCTTATTATATAATGGCTTAAGTCCACTTTCTCCCTTATACTACTCCATATTGGGTTTTAGTTATTATTTTACTAGTTTTTGGATTAATAACCTTTTTTTCTACTGTTTCCATCTTAAACATAAAATGAAGAACTTCATCAAACCGTTATTTTGGATAGGGCAATGGTATTATAGGCTTATTTCTAAGTAAATAACTTTGGCCTTTTTTTAGATTCTAATTGTTTTAAGAATTTGTGTCATGTTATTCTGCCCTTTTTCATTTTTCTGTTAATTTTTCTTATGAATTGCTAGGAATGGTTTCATACCTGGTATGAAATACAAACTACTTATAGTAAACTAATATATACTTTACAATGATTTGATAAAGAGATATCCTGTATCTCTAATACAAAAGGCTCGCAATAGAATATTGCAGGACACAGTTGTATCAGTTGAATTGTAACCTTTTCTGGGATTTTTTTTGGTTCTGGGGATTGAACCCAGAGGCATTCTACCTCCAAGCTACACCCCAGCTCTTTTTTATTTTTATTTTGAAACAGTCCCACTAAGTTGCTGAGAGTCTCACCAAAATGCTGAGGCTGGCCTCAAACCTGTGATCTTCCTCTCTCAGTCTCCCAAATATGGAGATTACAGGTGAATGCCATCATGCCCAGCTTTTTCTGGATTTTTAAATGTAAGAAGACATCACCACAAGTTGTACATGGAAAATAGAAATTATCGAGTGTATCACTGCTCAAGATACAGTTAGCAGATGTGGTGTTGAGAGTTAGAAATTGGCCAGATTCTCTCTCGGAACCAGTATCCCTTAGCCAAAGAAGTGTTGGAGTGAGTCTTGGAACTACCACTTAATCATTACAGGGTTGATTCTGATCAGGGGCCTAACTCCTTTGGTTTTTATATCTTCATAAAACAATAACCTTAAGATTTTTCCAATCCTGAGTCTGATTCAGCTTGAATATTAATATTGTCTGTCTTTTGTATTTTAGGACCCAGATGATGTGGTACCAGTTGGCCAAAGAAGAGCATGGTGTTGGTGCATGTGCTTTGGACTAGCATTTATGCTTGCAGGTGTCATTCTAGGGGGAGCTTACCTGTACAAGTATTTTGCACTTCAGGTAAATAGAATACTTTTTTGTCTTTGTCTTTTTTTACTTTTGCCTTTGCATTAGGTGTATTAGAAAATTGTCTTTAACTTGTTTTAAGCTTGTACTTTTCTGTCTTTGGCCTTTAGCCAGAATGCTGGTACTATTTTAAAGCTGTATTTAAAAATCTCCTAATCATGTATTTGCCACAATTGGACACACAGTCACTAAGAACAGAATACTTGTTTTGAGAATTTAGAGGCTCCCAAACTTACTTGGCTATCTGCCCTTTTTCAGAAAAAATAAATATATATATACATTATATATGTGTGTGTGTGTGTGTGTGTGTGTGTGTGTGTGTGTGTGTATACATATATACATATGTTTTAAATACATATATATGTATAATTTAAATACATATATATGTATATATATATATGTATTTTTTTTTACTCAGCAACCCCCTAGAAGTCTACCTCCTTAAAGAGAAATGAACAGAGGTGCAGTGACAGATTTGCATCATTTATGTATCTCTACTTTGTTCCAGTACCCTCCCCTGGGTGTGTGTGTGGAGAGGTGGTATCATCTACTTTGGGAACCTTTGGTTTAGATCTTAGAGTGGTTTTTTAAAATTGACTAACCTTCATTTTCCTACCATAATTAAATGCCTAAGAGTTACAGTATTATAAATGGCCTATTGAATAAATACAAATGTTATATGTTGATAGACCATCACTTGATAGCTGTTTGGGCCCAGAACACACTGGCACTACATCTCTTCCAAGTCACTGGTTTTTCAAAAGACTTGCATGACTTCAGCAGTGATGTTGAAGTAACTTAGGGTAAAAGTTGCTTATAGCTTAGAATGTTTAATAGTAATTCAAGTGGGTTAAGACAGATTTTTTTTCTTCCAATTAATTATGATTTTTGATCTCTATTTGTGTTGTATTTCTCTTGACAGTAATTTTCTCTTGACGCTAATTCAGAAGGTTTTCCCCTCCTTAAGAATCTTGAGGAGAAATTTATTTTAAAGGGTTTAATGTTTCAAAATTTGGACAAACAGTTGGCAACTGGATTTTTTTTAAAAATTTAATTTTGAAATATCTTTCAGAGGATGTATAAATTTCATGTTCATTTTTCATATTATTCAAATGATGGCTTGTTGGGAGACATTACTATAATACTAGTCATCTTTTATAATGTAATTCTTTATAAGAAATATATGTGATGCAGATAGAAATGATTTGTAGTTCCACTGTCTGCCAGTAACATTTGGTGCTAAAATATTCTGTTATACACCCCCAAGTCTTTATTGTATACAGGTATATTTTATTTATCTATAGAGATACAGATATATACAATGACTTATGATCTCTCATATTGATAAATACGTTTGCAAGCAAAATGATATTTAGCTAGAGATGGCAACTTAAGTAATTCTTACATTTAAAAATTTGTTGTAATATATTTTTCACTTAATTATGAGATAGTTTAGGGAAAAACCAGGTTTACCTGTGTATGAAAATTTTAGAAAAATTATCACTCTTTTGGATAATGAAGGAAAATCATTTAATAGGTAAACTACAGTAAAAAATTTTTAAATGTGTTCTTTCAGTAAAACATTACATATATATTCTTTTATGAGATCATAGATTATAAGACTAGATTATTTTATGAAAAACAATGCCTATAGGTAGAAGTAAGCCTGTATATTTCTTCAAATTTATTTGTCACCAAATGAATGATTGTTCTTATACTATTTTTATCTACCACAAAAATAAAAATAAAAGGGAAATCAGCTGCTTTTCTCCTTCTGAAGCCATTTTTTTTACAATACTTCAAACCCTGATCTTAAAGAATGCATTAACTCTCAAATTAAACTGTCTGACTTGTCATCTAAAAGTAAGAGTTTGCAAGCAAAATGCTATTTAGATAGAGGTGGCAGCTTAAGTAATGCTTAAATTTTAAAAACCTGTCTCATGCTGAATTGCTAAAATGGGTGTTTAAACACTACAGCCAGATGACGTGTACTACTGTGGGATAAAGTACATCAAAGATGATGTCATCTTAAATGAGCCGTCTGCAGAGGCCCCAGCTGCTCGCTACCAGACAATTGAAGAAAATATTAAGATCTTTGAAGAAGATGAGGTTGAATTCATTAGTGTGCCTGTCCCAGACTTTGCAGACAGTGATCCTGCCAACATTGTTCATGACTTCAACAAGGTAAGCCAAGTGTCCAGAATTATAAAAAATTCAGATTCTTTGTTTCTTTGTAGTGTGTGTGTGTGTGTGTGTGTGTGTGTGAGAGAGAGAGAGATACTGGGGATTGAACTCAGGGGCGTTCTACCTCCGAGCTATACCCCCAAGCCCTATTTTTTATTCTTTATTTTGAAACCGAGTCTCACTAAGTTATGGAGTGCCTCACTAGGTAGCTGAGGCTGGCCGCGAACCCGGATCCTCCGGTCTCAGCCTCCCTAATGCTGGGATTACAAGCATGCGCCAGCACGCCCGGCTCTTTGTAGTTTTAATTTCAATATTCACTAGATTATTCTATTTTAGGGTTTAGTTTTTACTTTTAAAAATGGATTTGGGCTGGGTGTGGTGGCGCACGCTTGTAATCCCAGGACTTGGGAGGCTGAGACAGGAGGATCACAGGTTCACAGCCAGCCTCAGCAACTTCAACTTAGTGAGGCCATCTGTAACTCAGTGAGACCCTGTTTCAAAATAAAAGAATAAAATAGGGCTGGAGGTGTGGCTCAGAGGTAGAATGTCCCTGGGTTCCATCTCCAGTACCACAAAACAATAAATAAATAAATGAAAAATAAAAATAAAAATGGATTTGAATTTCTCTGTCCTTTAAGATAAATTGTCAATATTTGGTGTCTCTGCTTTATCTGAAGCAAACCCCTAGTGACTTGACCTCCTCATGTCTTTCTCTCCTTTCATCCCCTTGCCTTATCTATTCTGAATGTCCACTTCATGGCTTTTCTTTTGTTGGCAAATTACTATAATTTCTTGCTCCCACAAGATAAGTTGGTAATTTGTGATTCCACTTCTTTGTAGCATTTTCAGGAACTAATAATTTGTTAATCAATTTAAGTTCTTGTCCTACATTCTCCCCCAGCTTTTCAACATTTTTATGCAATGCAGAAAAGTTCAAGTGAATACTCAAATCCTCCAACTTGGCTCCGACATTTTGCCATAGTTGCTTCATTTCTCTTTTCTTCTCATTTGATATTTCACCCCTAAATATTTAAAATACTTAAGCTGTGATTTTTTCTTTTTCTTTCTTTTTTGTTTCTCATTTTTATTGGTGCATTGTAATCATACATCATGATGAATTCAGAGCAATGGAGACATACATGCACACAGCACTTGGTGTGCTTCCTCCTTCCCACCCTGCATACTTCCCTTCCCCATGCACAAAATCAATATTGGCATTGATAAGTTTGTATATATACATCATTTCAGTTCAAGTGTTTCCTTTATCAGGTCTCCCTCCCCTCCTATCCTCCTTCCTCCCTTAGACCTCTTCATCTCTCCATTAGGGGTTCTTTGTCTGGAGTCCCTTTTGTATCCTCTTTTCTCCCCAGCTTATACATATGAGGAAAAACATGACCCTTCAGTTTTTGTGACTGGCTGATCTCATTTAGCATAATATCATCTAGTCCTGTCTATTTTCCTACAAATGACATAATTTTGTTCTTTATGGCTGAGTAAAATTCCATTGTATGTATATCCCATAATTTTGTAATCCATTCATCTGTTCTTGAATACCTAGGCTGGTTCTATAAGGCTGTGATTTCTTAAGAGTAAGGATATTCTCCTTTATAACCACAACATCATCATCACACCTAAGAAAATTAATGTGATAATATATTATTATTTAATATATAGTTTATATTTAAATTTCCCCCAATACTTTTTTCTCAAGAACTTCTCTTTTCTTCAAACCAGTGTTCAGAAGTTCCAAAGCTTGCTTATTGCCTGTGGTTTTTATGTCTTTGTATAAGCTTGCCATTTTGAATGCTCAAACATCATGGAAGTTAGCTTTATATACATTTCATTTCAAACCATTTTGAAAAATTACTTGAAGGTAAAACCTTATCCATAGCAAATAGAAAATAATAACAAGTGTTTGCTGAGCTCTTAGTAATCTAAGCATTTATATGGTTTGGTTTAACTCAGTCCTGTGAGATAGTCTATCTCAGCTGGGCTTTCTCAACTGAACCACAAAAGACATTTTACAGGCAGATTCTCTAAGGATGGTACTAATATTTCAGATACATAGGAATGAAATTAATGTTTATATAGATGCCTTAGAAGGGGATATTTGGACTTTTAAGTGAAGAAGCTAAATCTCCCAATCAGGTGATAGTTATTTGCAGTTAATTTTAATAGATTTTGTCATTACTTCTTATAAAAACAGACCACTGATAAGAATTTTATTTATGGCAATTTTTCCTCCCCATTCCTACTTCCATGCCTATCTAGTCACCAAATTCTTGATTTATTGAAATGAAAGTATCTTATACGTTTTAAAACCAACCCATTTTAACTAAAAATATATCTTTTTCTTCCCAGAAACTGACTGCCTACTTAGATCTTAACCTGGATAAATGCTATGTGATCCCTTTGAACACTTCCATTGTTATGCCACCTAGAAACCTGTTGGAGTTACTTATTAACATCAAGGTATAAATGTGTTTAATATTTTGACTAATGATGCTAAATTATAATGCCTCAGAATTCCCTGTTGAGAAATTAGCCCTAGAGGAGCCTGTCTTACCAGAATATAACCAAGAGTGTTAAGTTTTCCTAAAGGTCCAGAGAGTAAATATTAGCCAACAACTTAATACTGACACGCTAGATAATATATAAGCAAATGGACATTTCTGTATTCCAACAAAACTATTTATAGCTTGGTCAGTGATGTGCACCCATGGTCCTAGATAAGGGTTCAGGAGCCTGAGGCAGGAGGATTGCTTGAGCTCAGGAGTTTGAGACCAGCCTGGACAATGTCATGAGACCTTGTCTCAAGAAAAACCAAATTGTATTTGTAAAATCAGATGTTGGTTAGTGGTTTGCCAACCCCTCTACAGTACTATAATCTCTAAGAATTTTGTCTTTTTTTTTTTTAGTTGGCTCAATGTACATTTTGAGATATTCATGTAATATATTATTTTCTAAATGTAGGCTGGAACCTATTTGCCTCAGTCATACCTGATTCATGAGCACATGGTTATTACTGATCGCATTGAAAATGTTGATCACCTGGGTTTCTTTATTTATCGACTCTGTCATGACAAGGAAACTTACAAACTGCAACGCAGAGAAACTATTAAAGGTAATACTTTTTAATGTTAAAATGCTAGTAGAAAAGTTCATTGTGCCACTTTATTGTGTTTAAATGAACAGTTTAAATGAAGCCTAGTCACTGTTACCAATACATATGCTTGCCATGAGTGAAAAAATAAAGTTACATGTGTTGTTATATAATATTTCCAGATCATAGACACATCTTAATTCTAAATCCACTCTTTTCAGATAGAGAGGACAGGTCAGTGTGAAATGTCATTGCCTTGAAAAGCTGGTACCTCGCCTTCCATATCCCTACCCAATCTGACTTTCCATTCCCACTCTGGCTCATTATCCAGAAGGTCTTTTGAGACTAGATCTTTACTTGTACTCTCAGAGATCTGGATCTTAAACAAGCTGTTGTCATTTGGATCACATTGAGAATAATCACAGGTTACTAAGACTTTGGGTGAAGAACTAAGAGCATTGCTACAACTGATGTTGGAGCTTTGCCAAATCACTTAACCTTTGTTTTCTTACCTGAAATACAAGGATAACAGTATGTCCCCACTTCCTTTCCATTGTAAAAATAAAATGAAAGTACATGTGATAGAACTGTAAAAAGTAAGAAGTGCCATTCAAATATACTGTGAAATGTTTCTTTGGAATTATGTCACCCTGTAAAAGTGCTTTTCTGGCTTTTAATTAGCACTTTTAATAATACTGTTCTCTCACTTAGGGCTGATGAGTCATCTGAAACCTACTGCTTGATTTTTCTTACATTTGAAAATCATCTTGGTTCTCATATATATATATATATATATATATATATATTTTTTTTTTAATATCAAATTGATACATATAGCCAGGTGTGGTGGTACATGCCTGTAATCCAATACTTGGGAGGCTGAGACAGAAAGATGATAAGTTCCAAGACAGGCTTAGCAATTTAAGTGAGATTCTCATTAACCTAGCAAGACCCTGTTTCAAAACAAAAAATAAAAAAGGGCTGGGTTCAGAGCTCAGAATTAAAATGCCTCTGGGCTCAATCTCTAGTACCCCCCCCCCCACACACATACAAAGTAAAACTGATACATGGAATGAAATTTTTCCTTTTTTGTGTGTGCAACAGTCTGCAAGGCATTACTGTTGCTGGGCTCTGTGGAGATACTTAGTTCAGAAAAGGAAGAAAAAAATGTTTCTCCAATGCAAACAAAGCTCCAGAAGTTTATGGAATATAGTGAAGCATTTCTGTATGTCTAAAAACAACTATGAAGATTAATGTGAATAGTTGCTGCTAAAGAACCAAAAATTTTAAAAACTTTTCCCTCCCAAACAGGTATTCAGAAACGTGAAGCCAGTGATTGTGCCATAATTCGGCATTTTGAAAACAGATTTGCCGTGGAAACTTTAATTTGTTCTTGAACAGTCAAGAAAAACATGAAGAAAAATTTAATGCCACAGCATAATCTCACCCTTTGCATTTTGTGCAGTGATTATTTTTTAAAATCTTCTTTCATGTAAGTAGCAAACAGGGCTCCACTATCTTTTCATCTCATTAATTCAATTAAAACCATTACCTTTAAAAAAAAAATCTTTTTTTCTTTCTAAGTGTGGTTTCTTTTATATTTGAATTAGTTAATTGTATGAAGTCATAGATAATAGTACACGTTACCACAAATCTTAGGTATTATGAAGAATTAAATTTTCTTTAAGTCATTTATCTGAATTTTTATGTTTTAATTATACATTTTCAAAAGGAAGGGTTATGTAAGGAATAACCATATATATGTATACATTAAAATGGACCACAGTGACTTATTTGTAGTTGTTAGTTGCCCTGCTACCTAGTTTGTTAGAGCATTTGAGCACACATTTTAATTTAATTTGAATTAAAATGTGTTGTATTTTCAGTGTTGCATCTAACTATTTAGAGTATGATTTCCACCTTGATGTTTTAATATCCTAAGCATCTGCTGTAATAATATTTTAGAAATGTTTGGAATTTAAGAAATAACTTGTGTTACTAATTTGTATAACCTATACCTGTGCAATGGAATATAAATATCACAAATTGTTTGAATAGACTGCGTGTTGTTTTTCCCATACAATAAAAACCAAAGAATGATTTGGTTCTTTATATCTTAAGACAGTACTCTTAAAGAAACTACTTTTAAAAATTCAGTTCTCTATACACAAGTAAAGTCATAGATTTTTTTAAAAAATAAAAATTAGCCATTAACAACTAAACTAGATTCTTTGTGGGTACTATTAAAGTAACATTTGAAACTCAACCTTGAATGATTCTATTTAGTATAAAATTTTGTTGTTGCTGTTGTTCAATGGGAAGGCCACTATTAAATCTACAGTTTTGAGAAACATAAAATACTGTTCTTTTATGAGAATATCTCCTTCCAAATAGTGCATTTTGAGTTAAAGTAGTGATTTTGTTTGTTGGTTTGTTGAGAAGAAGTATTGCTATATTACCCAGGCTGGTCTACAGTGATCCTCCCACCTCAACCTCCTGAGTAGAGCTGAGAGTACAGACCTATGCCCCATCACCTACCAAGCAAGTTAACACTAGTGATTTTTTTTTTTTTTTTTAAATTTCTAGAGTTGCTTCCTTCCAGGCTTAGTGGCACACACCTTCCAGTGTACTTGGGAGGCTGAGACAAGAGAATTGCAGGTTTGAGGCCAGCCTCAGCAACTTAGTGAAACCCTCAACAACTTGAGCTGGAGATATATCTTGGAGGTAAAATGCCCCTGGGTTCATTCCCTAATACCAAAAAAAAAAAAGTTCCTATCTGAAATAATTCAGATCTACCACTATTTAAAATATGAGAGTGATTTCCCTGCAGTTTCTGGACAAAAGATTTCAATTCTGACTTTAGGAATTCAGAATTTTTAAAGCTTCAAAAGATTTGTAAAGGTCTTGGTCTAGAAACCAATTCTAGTTTAGAAGAACATTATATGACTCTTGGTTCTTGGCTTCATTACAATAATATTGTCAGAGGTTTTGTTTTTGTTTTTTCTGGTGATACTGGAGATTGAACCCAGGGGAATTCTACCTACAATCTACATCCTCAGTCCTTTTTATTTTTATTTTGGAACAGGATCTTGTTAGGTTTATGAAAGTCTCACTACTTGCTGAGCCTATCCTCAAGCCAGAGATCCTCCTGTTTCAGCCTCCCAAGTACTGGGATTATAAGTGTGTGCCACCATGTCCGGCTATCTTGTCAGAGTTTTAGGCCAGCTAGGTAGAAATTTAGGGATTGAGAATTTATTTTAAAATAGATTATGTCCTGGTAAAGTGAGAATTGATTTTCCAGGCTCTGAAAGTTCATGATTTGGGGGCGTTCTGTGAACTTTTAGGAACACTTTATTTATTCATCAAATACTAAGCATCCTTTATTTGCCTAACACTAAGAGTTGAAGATACATCATTTATAAAGAAGAAAAACAACTGCAGCCTTCATGGAGACTTGAAATACAGTAAAAGAGACTTAAGAATCGCCAACCAACTAAAGTACATTGTGATCAGTACTACAAGGTAGAAGAACAGGCCCAAGTGCTTGGAAATGTTTAGGAGGGTCAGTGAGACTTTCAGGATGTAAAGTGCATGGGACTAGGTCATGGAGGACCTTAATATGCCTGAACCTAGGACCATGTACATTCTAGAGAAGTGCTCTACTACGGAGCTATATCCAGAGCCTCTTTCTATGCCATCTTGAGGACTTCATTCAATAGTCCATGGACTACTATTGAAGGTTTATATTTTGGAAGAATCATGTTAGGTTCTGTTTTCTCATTGATTATATAAAGGCAAATTAGGATTGGAATTGTAACAACCCCAACTTTTCACTGGCTTTAGGTGCCTTCTTTCATCAAAGTCCAGTGTAGCAGGAAGGCTCCAAGCTCCCAAGGACCGACAAGTCTACTTTACTATAACATAATTGTTTGATTCAAATTTTTAAGATTTTTGTATAACCTTCTTAGTAAAATGCTCAAATACTTCAGGACATTTACAGTAATTGATTTAGCTAGACTGGTCTGACACGGTGCCCATGCTTTTATTTCCATTGCTATTATAATAATTATCTTACATAGAATCAACTTAATAGACAGTGCCCCTCTCACCTAAGTTTGGTCATTCTGATGTCTCCTAGTAATTTTGGAACTCCAACTGAGATTCCACGCTATACCCTTTGAAATCATGAGCCATACTGGAGTCTACATCCTTGGTATGGCTTGGAAAAACCAGAGGGCAAAGGATGTCAATGATATTACAAAGAGAATCAGACATGTAGAGAGGACTGTCCAGTTTCCTAGAAGGTTCTGAGGAGACTCAGCCATCCTTCCCTGTTACTGAGTTCTTAAGTCCATTTATGCTACCAGAACAAAATATAGACTGAATGGCTTATAAATAGTAGAAGTTTGTTTTTCATAGTCCTGTGGGCTGGAAAGTCCTAGATTCAGGTACCTGCAGACTGAGTGTCTGATAAGGGCCTGCTTCATCCTAGATGGGCAGCCATCTTCTCTGTGATCTCTGTGTGTCACTCTGGGGTCTCTCTAATAAAGGCTCTATCTACCCTTAGGAACTCCTCAAGGCCCCATCTCTTAATTACTATCATCACCTTGGGGGTTGGGATTTCAACATGAATTTTGGGAGGGCACACAAATCACGAGGTGCCCTTTTGTGTGTGTGTGCATACACACATGTATGTGAATTTACCTAAGACTGCTCTAGTCCTGCTCCTTTACAGCACATTCTGTTGGCACTGGTGGAATAAAGACCACAGAAGTCAGAAAATGAGGTCTTGGCAAGTTGTTAGGACTCTGAAGCTCGCTCATCTAAGACACAGGAATAAGAATCTCTGCCTCAAAAGTTGACATATAATTCAATAAAATAATGGGTTCAAAAGTGCTTTGTACAGCTCAGTACAGTTATTGGCAGTTAATGCTTTTTGTAAACCTTATCACTGCTGTTAGCAAGTAAATGCTGATCTTTTTTAATGCATAATTTTCTGCTTTTCCTAGATTCCTTTCTATATTTTTCTACATGCATGTTAGTGGTGTGCAAAAAAAAAGTACACAATGTTCTAGATGGTGTTTATCTCAAATATCATGAGGAGTACAGAACTTAAAGAAATTCAAGAGCAGCTTAATAATGCAAACAAAAAGCAAATAGATTGCTGAAAGGAAAAGGTCCAGATTTCACATTTGAATGTGGTTATGAGTTGATGCTGGCTGAATCTGTAAGATTCTGTGAAGTATACATATAACCATTTACTAAACACTCCCTCTTCTGCCTAACAAAGAGTTTGTTGTTCAGAATTATAGAACTTCTATTCTGTGTTGGACAGCAATCCTGCATGTTTTAACTCTTTGAGACTTTGTTTCTTAGATTAGGGCTCCATGTGTATCTATTTAGAAAAAGCATAACCCTTCATCTCCATAGAGCTCTCAGTCTGTTGAAATCTAGTCCAGAGTCATCACTAGCTTTCTTTTCTCTGGCTCTTGGAAGGTTAATGCTTCTTTAAGGAAGAAGTATGGTTAAGTCAGGTTAGACTTTTATCTTATTGAAAAGATTATTACAAACAATTTGAAATATTTACTGGATTTCAAAACCATAAATTATTTCCTGATACCACTGGAGTAAACAAACATTTGTGGGTTGTAAGTCTCACACTTTTTAATTTCTCCCAGCTACTTCTATTGCAGATTAATTCTGTGAAGCCAAAAGGGTGAGAGTGAGCTCTTCAGAACCCAAAATCCAGTCCAAAGTGGAATAAAATTAGACAATCCCTAATTCTCTTGACTTTTATTTATTTATTTATTTATTTATTTATTTATTTATTTATTTATTTATTTATTTATTTTGCAGTACTGGGGATTGAACTCAGAGGCATTCTACCTCCGAGCTATACCCCCAGCCCTATTTTTTATTCTTTATTTTGAAACCAAGTCTCACTAAGTTGCGGAGTGCCTCACTAGGTAGCTGAGGCTGGCCGCGAACCCGGATCCTCCGGTCTCAGCCTCCCAAATGCTGGGATTACAAGCGTGCGCCACCACGCCCGGCTCTTGACTTATATTTATAATTTAGTGTGGGTTCTGTATTTGTTTTTAAACTCATTTATTTACATTTTCATTGCTAAAAAATTAGTATAGAAATGTTAAAAAGTGAATGTCTCCCTCTTTCTACTATCTTCCCTCACCAGTCCCATTCCCCAATGGAGACTGTTGTTAACAGTTCAGTGTGTAATATAATTTGTAGATGACCTGGTTCTAGTACAGGTGACTAAGACAAACATGCTGGAGTTTGTTTAACAAGACCAAGCCAGAAACCTCACGCTCTGGACAGTCCTCAAGTCTTGTACTTCCCAACAACTTCTTGGTTTTCTGCCATCATGACTTAATCCACTTCACCACACCCACCCTTATACTCCCGTAATCCTTTCTTTACACTCATCTTTGCAAGACACAAATTTTATGTTTTCATTATCACAACCCCTGCTTAAAACATCGCCTTGGCTTCTCCTGGTACCCAGGGTAAAGACCAAAGTATTGCTGCAATCCACTGGCCAGCCACATCTTGATCATACTCCCCTTCGTTCTTAGCATCCTATTGTATTGCCTGCCTAATGGTTTCTTGGTAAATGTTATTCTCACTCCCTTGAAATTATTCCCTTCTATTTCTCCCCATGCCCTTTGTTTACCTTTTACTCAACCTTCAGGATTTAGTTCAGGTGTCCCATTCCCAATGACAACCTCTCCTGAAACAATAGGAAAGGTTCTGTTTCTCAGGCTCTTAATACCATACACTTCCTCCTTGTGGCTTTAATATGATTAAAATTATTTTTATCATTCTTGCTTATTTGACTAATGTATTTCCCACACTGGACTCCAGTATCTTTTTTTTCTTTCTCTTTTTTTTTTTTTTTGCAGTGCTGGGGACAAAATCCAGGCCTTACACATACTGGGCATGTGCTATATTACTGAGCTATTAACTATACTCACAGACCCTAGATTCCAGTATCTTAATAGAGTGTCTGGCATATAATTGAAGCTCTTGGTTATTTTTTGAGTGAATTGTTCCTTACTGTATCACTCTTGCTGTTGCCTTTATTTTGGATGAGGTAACATTTTACACACACACACACACACACACACACCCCAAAAAATTATCTCTGCTGGCCTCCTCAAATTTATTCATCCTGGATCTGAATTAGTTGCCTTAAGTACAAATCCGATCATGTCTTTCTTCTAAAAATTCTATCATGGTGGTTTTTTGTTTGTTTGTTTGTTTTTTATTCTTTATTTTGAAACAGGGTCTCACTAAGTTGCGGAGTGCCTCACTAAGTAGCTGAGGCTGGCCGTGAACCTGGATCCTCCGGTCTCAGCCTCCCAAATGCTGGAATTACAAGCGTGCGCCACCACGCCGGCTCTATATACTCTTCCTAAGTCCTAAAATACTACCCTTACCAGAGTTCTCCCATTTTTTGTTGTTGTTATTGTTCTTTTTCTGTTTGGCCTTCATACAAGCGATTAGCCCTGCCCAAGAGTTTTTTTTCTCTCTCCACCCCATCCTTTGACCTCAAACAAAACACTTGTTTAACTCCTCACCCTTCAGATCTCAGGTTAAGTTTTCTCAGAGAAGCCACCACAGCTTTCTTAAAACTTACTTGATTCTTCATCTGTGTCCATGCAACCTTCCACTAGACCGTTAGCAAAGCTTATCACTGAGTCCTCAGTACTTGACACATAGTATGTCTTACTTTGTGAATGAAGGAATATAGTAATATCTTGGTAAACTATAGCTAGAAAAAAAAGCATATAACAGTGACTTCACTAAAGCCAACATGTTTTTTGGCAATCTGCAGCATTCAAATGGGCAATTCAGTTAATATTTGTTGAATGAATGAATGAATGAACAAATGAACTACATTGTGTGGATCAACCCATTCAGATGGTTTACCTTAAGAGGTTCTTTCAGCCTGGCAGGCTTTTTATGTACATATAGTCTCTTTCTAAATAAAGTGTTCTTTGGGAGCCATAATAAGACTTTTATACAACAAAAGTAGATGACTGATTATAGATACCCACAAATGTTTTGAACCAAGCTTATGTATTGTCCCATGCTCTACAGGGTAGTATTTTGGGTCAGATGCTCTTTCACATTCAAAAGGATACTGACTCCCAGCATTCGGGAGGCTGAGACCAGAGGATCCGGGTTCGAGGCCAGCCTCAGCTACCTAGTGAGGCACGCTGCAACTTAGTGAGACTCGGTTTCAAAATAAAGAATGAAAAATAGGGCTGGGGGTATAGTTCGGAGGTAGAATGCCCCTGAGTTCAACCCCCAGAACCGAAAAAAAAAAAAAAAAAAAAAGGATACTGACATTCTTTTAAGACCCAGTGATTATCAAAGACATCTGTACTAAATTTAAAAATGTAGGAGGGAATTTTACTGTCACAGGACTGGAGGATGCCATTGGTATATAATAGATGGAGCTAGGATGCTAAATGTCTTAAAAACAGGGAGTTCTTCACAACAAATTATTGTCCTGCCTAATTTGTCAGTTATGCCCCTGCTGGGAAATGTGAAAGGAGGCTCAACTGTGCTTTCAGAATGCCAGGAATAAAGGTATCCATTAAGCACACCAACCTTGTAGAAGCAGGAATGGTTTTTGGTTTGGGGGTAACATGGCAAGTTTTTAGAACATTCCTTAACACCTATAATTAGCCAAGTGCAAATTTAGTAGCTAAAACTCACATACTTAGTTTTAATCAGAGAACATTATACTTTAACCCCTATTTCATACCCAACACCCACCACAAAACCTACTGAGATGTCCAGGGAGGTGAGTGAGCCTGTGAAATCTTAAGAATCCTGTTCCTCTGGCATGACTCTAGAAGATCATCCTGCAGCCGCTCTTACTTTCGAAAACTTCTCTATCTTGGAAACCTTCCTTTAACATCCCATAGAAAAGCCTTTGTAGACCCATGATTTAATATTCTCCTGTTTTCTTTGTCCTTCTGGGGATTGAACCCAGAGGCATTCTACCTCTGAGGTATAGCTCCAGCCTTTTTTATTTTTTGTTTTGAAACAGGGTCTCACTAATTTGCTGAGTCTTATTAAGCTGCTGAGACTAGTCTTGAACCTTCAATTCTCCTGTCTCAGCCTCCCAAGTACTGGGTTTACAGACATATGCCACCATGTCTGGGTCTTCTGTTTTTTTGATGAGGATTAATAGAAATAAAAATGAGCCCAAAGTATTCCTTCAATTTTTTTAAGAGTGCTAGTGAAAACATTTTGTACTGTCTAGTGCTTCTTATCTAAGTAAATTTGGTGTTAGGATTATTTTTTCTTTTCTGATACGTACTAATAATAAGTAGTAGAGCTAGGTAACTTATTTGCTTCCATTTTGCTTTGATTTCTGAGAAACTCAAAGCCATTAAATTATTTTAGTCTAGGTTTTGCGGTATGTAACCTTTTCGGTAGGGCTTGAAGTAACCTTTTAGTTGGCTTAATATTTTGTTGTGTATTTCAGGTATAATTTACATGTAACAAAAATACATATATCATAAGCATTCATTGAATTTTGGGAATTTTAGATATCCATGTTAACAATCATCAGAACATCTTCAACATGACTTTCTGATTTCTAAGGCCATTGATTAGTTTGGGGCTGTTCTTTAATTTTATTTGAATGGACTTGCACAGTTTGTAATCCACAGATAGTATTTTTTTTTTCTTTCGGTACTGGGGATTGAACTCAGGGGCATTCTACCTCTGAGCTATACCCCCAGCCCTGTTTTTTATTCTTTATTTTGAAACCAGGTCTCACTAAGTTGTGGAGGGCCTCACTAGGTAGCTGAGGCTGGCCGCGAACCTGGATCCTCCGGTCTCAGCCTCCCGAATGCTGGGATTACAAGCGTGCGCCACCACGCCCGGCTCACATACAGTATTTTTCCCAGTCAACACTTTCGACATCCGTATTATGGCATGAATTGGTAGTGGCTTCTTTTCAGTTGCTGAATAGTATTCCCTTTTTTGTATATGCCCTAATCTCTATCATTTCTCTTGTGTATGGGTATTTTGTTTGTTTCCTATTTGGGGCTGTTAGGAATAAAATTGTTATGAGTGTTCATGTACTAGTCTTTATGGACAGACAGCTCTTTTTTTTTTTTTTTTTTTTATTCTGTTTTAACAGTTTCGCTGTGCAGTCATCTTTATTGTAAACCTCAACTTTTTGGAGGAAATTTGTAAAATATAAATAATAGAGCCGGGCGTGGTGGCGCACGCTTGTAATCCCAGCATTTGGGAGGCTGAGACCGGAGGATCCGGGTTCGAGGCCAGCCTCAGCTACCTAGTGAGGCACTCCGCAACTTAGACTCGGTTTCAAAATAAAGAATAAAAAATAGGGCTGGGGGGTATAGCTCGGAGGTAGAATGCCCCTGAGTTCAATCCCCAGTACCATAAAAAAGAAAAAAAAAAAATAATAAATATGTGAAAATATG
This sequence comes from Graphiurus murinus, assembly GCA_004027655.1. Lineage (NCBI taxonomy): Eukaryota > Metazoa > Chordata > Mammalia > Rodentia > Gliridae > Graphiurus > Graphiurus murinus. The sequence continues at coordinate 9,896 of PVLC010004559.1, read as the reverse complement.
AGTTTAAGTATTATTAGATTTACAGTCATAAGTTAAACACTAAGAACAACTTAGAAATTTCAGTTCTAATTCTTGGATTAAAAGCCTAACCAAAAATATAATGGATCCCTCCAACTAAACTTCTAAAGTTTGGATAATTTCTCATTTAAATTCCCCCTAAGAAGCCAGGCGTGGTGGTGCGCTTGTAATCCCAGCATTTGGGAGGCTGAGACCGGAGGATCCGGGTTCGAGGCCAGCCTCAGCTACCTAGTGAGGCACTTTCAAAATAAAGAATAAAAAATAGGGTTGGGGGTGGAGGTTGGAGGTAGAATGCCTCTGGGTTCAATCCCCAGTACTGAAATAAATAAAAAATACTTAATTAGTTAATTAATTCCCCCTAAGATATAAGTTGATATTTTTCTTATCTCCATATTGCTTATCCAATAAGCATTATTAGGCATTATCAACACTAGTCAAAACCAAATTTGATTTTCCTCCTCACACCTAGCTTTCTTGTGGTTTTCTCCTCTCAACCCCTTTTTTCAATTGCCCAGGCTAAAACTGTGGAATTATCCTTCATTTCTGTCTTTTCCATAAACCTCACATCTAATCCACCAGCAAATCTGGTGTAGTCTGCCTTCAGTTTACAGACTATTCAGAATTCAGTCACTTCTCATTCTCTGATGCTGAGATACTAGTCAAAGCCCCATCATCTCTTGCTTGTATTAGTACATTAGCCTCTCAGACTGGTCTTGCATCCATCCTGGCCCCTAGAGCTTATCTTAGACTAGCTAGAGTGATCCTGTCTAAATCTAAGCCACATCATATCAATCCTTTGATCAAGTTTCAACATTCTTTTTCAGAGTAAAAGCCCCAGTTCCTACAATGGTTGACATGACCATAAGTAATCTGGCCTCCCAGAACCTCTCCTTACATCGTCCTGTTCTACTCTCCCATTTCTCACACCTCTGTAGCCATATGGCTGCCTCACTTTGCTTTGAACATATCAAGGCTCTTGCTTTTTGTGGTCCAGGTATTCCGTGCCCTCCTCCTCCATTCAAGTCTCTGTTCATATATCTTTTCATTAGCTAGGTCTTGCTGGATCACCTCTTCTCAAGTGAATCCCACTACCACCCCCAGTGCTGGCAATGCCTATTTGTATAACATTCTTACTTTACCCTACCCAGGACAGACCAGGACTACTTCAAACTTGAGGATGGGCAAAAATGATGAATAGGACTAGTCTCAAGATTCCTAAAACAGAGCTGAGGAGGGGAAGTGTAACTAAGTGTTGGAGCACATGCTAACATGTGTGAGGTCCTGGGTTCTATACCCAGTATGGGAAAAAACTAAAACATCTACTGCAAACTGCAAAGAATAAACAAGCTAAGAGGCCAATTGGGGATAAGCTTTCTCTTTGCATTTCCTGTTTTCTCATGGAGGCTTCTGGAATTGATGGTCTCCACAACCCACATAGCATGAGATAGATGTTCATCAGGGCAAAGAACTGTGGACTTTGCCTCTTTCCCTCCCTCCACACACAGCCATTCAACAACTAGAAACAATCTATATACTACTATACTATACAGTGAGCAGAATAAGGTTACCCCATTTCCTTGTGACTGTGACTCTCCACCCTATCTACACCTATGCTCCAAGATTTCTCCATTCCTACCACACAAGTGCATTTAGCACTTGAATATTATACACTGATTTTTGTATTTGCTTATTGCCTGTCTCTCCGAGTAAAATATAAATGCACTAAGAACAGAGACTTTATTCTTTTTGTTCATGCTGTATCCACAGCTCCAAGAACTAGAACCTGGCACATATTAAATACTCAGTAAATATTTAATGAATTTTGCCCAATGTCTTGAACATGGTTATATATGATCTCCTTTAAAAAACATGTCTTCATTATGTGGGCTTCCATAGATGTTGATATCAAACAAAACAATTTTTTATTTGGAGGTTGGAATGACCACAGGAATGCATGTTACATACACTTCAAATTTGGTACTACTTATATTGCCATGTTAAGAAAGTGAACTGGGCATTCTCTCTAGAGTAGACAGAGTAGAAGAAAATCAGTTACCTTATTTTAATGCGTAAGGTTCAAGTTACTTCTAATACGTGATTCCTTAAATGTGAGAGTGTAGGAAAAACATTGCAAAGAGTATATTAAAGTTCAAACTGATTAACAACTAAAAGTCTTCTTGGAGACAGCATAAGGTTGGCAATCTTTCTCTAAGTCTATTGCTTTCAGAGAAAAGATGTTTACTAATAAAGCTTAGTTTACTGGGTTTTATTCTTTATTTTGAAACAGGGTCTTACTAAGTTGAGGAGGGCCTCACTAAGTAGGGGAGGCTGGACATGAACCCAGATCCTCCGTCTTAGCCTCCCAAGTACTAGGATTACAAGCATGCACCACCACGCCCAGCTGATAGTTTTGTCAATGTCTGCACTTAAATGAGGAACTTACATTGTGACCCATTGACTTGTTATCTGTCAAAAAATCAATGTTTAGTCTTTCTGCTATGAGTCATATGTTACTCAGAAACCTCTAGCTTCCTGGAATGACTGTTAAAAATTCCAAATCTCCTGGCAATGACTTTGAAAGACAACTTTCAATATTACTGCCCCACCTAGCCATTCCTAGATGTACAGGTGATGTGGCCACACAGTTTATCATCAGAACAGAGGACAAGACAGAACACAGCAGGGAAACCAGAAACAAAAGTGGTATTTTTGTCTATTGGACACTTCTTTTTTTTTGTTTTGTTTTTTAAAGAGCACACACATTTTTTACTTTTTATTGGGAAAAATTTCAAACAAACACAAAAAATAGAAACAATAGTGTAATAATTCTCTGAACAAATTATTCAGCTTTACTATTAGTGATATTTTGTCTTTCTTGTTTTGTCTATACTTATTTATTTTATTTTTATTTCTGCTGGAATATTTCAAAGTAAATTCCAGACATATCACTTTATCCACAAACACTGCAGTACATATCTCTTTTTTTTTTTTTTTGCAATACGGGGGATTGAACTCAGGGGTATTCTACCTCTGAGCTATACCCCCAGTCCTATTTTTTTATTCTTTATTTTGAAACAGGGTCTCACTAAGTTGCGGAGTGCCTCACTAGGTAGCTGAGACTGGCTGCGAACCCGGATCCTCTGATCTCAGCCTCCAGAATGCTGGGATTACAAGCGTGTGCCACCACACCCGGCATCTCTCTTTCTATTTTTGTGTTTGTTTGAAAATTTACCCAATAAAAAGTAAAAAATGTGTGTGCTCTTTAAAAAACAAAAAAGTGTTCAATAGACAAAAGTACTACTTCTGTTTCTGGTTTCCCTGCTGTGTTCTGTCTTGTCCTCTGTTCCATTATTCCTACCCTCAACATAATTAATTCTTATCATCTAATCTACACCTAAATCTGCATTCGGATTTCCTTGCTTGGTTTACAAACTTTTTATAGTTGGTTTGTTTGAGTTGGGATTTAAACAAGGTTTACTCTTTGCCTTTGGCTGCTATCCCTTAAGTCTGTTTTTTCCTTCTTTCTTTTTTTTTTTTTTTTTTTTTCTTATATACTAGGATTGAACCTAGGGGTATTCTACCTCCTAACTATGCCCCCAGCCCTTTTTATTTTTTACTTTGAGACAGGGTCTTGCTGAGATGCTAAGCCTGGCCTCAAATCTGCCATCCTCCTGTCTTAGCCTCTCAAGTACTGGGATTACAGACTTGTGCCACTATTTCTGCTTCCTTAAGTCTGTTTTAATCTATAAATTCCCCTTCCCTTTTCCACCTTCCAATCATTCATTTATGTATGTATGTATGTATGTATGTATTATTGCAGTGATTGGAATTGAACTCTGGGCATCATGAATGCTAATATACACTGTTTATGGGATATACCCTGAGCCCCCTTCTATCCATTCACTGATGGAAAAGTTGAGTCATGTGTCCTGTTAAATTTCCTATATTCTGGATTTCTTTGACTGAATCTCTATAGTGTCATTTTAAATGTTCCTATGGTCTCTGTTTTGTTTTTGTTTTTGTAGAAAGATAGTTGGAACTGGAGGAGGGATTAAATTTGAGTTATTTATTTTTTGGCAAGAATACTTCATTGGCTGTGGTGCAGTCTTCCTATTGCATCACATTAACAAGAAGAGATGCTCAGGCCGGTGTGGTGTACATCAGTAATTCCAATACTTGGGAGGCTGAGACAGGAGGATCACAGGTTCTAGGAGAGCCTCAACAATGTAGGTATACTCTCAGCAACCTAGCGAGACCTTGTTTCCAAACAAACAATAAAGGGGAGAGGGGATAGCTCAAAGGTAGAATGCCCCTAAGTTCAATCCCCACTACCACAAAAAAGAATCAATGCTCAGTTTAATTACTGTGTTCATGTAGGCTTATATAATTTTGTTTAAAATTTTAAGTTAATAATGTAATATATTCATTGTGGAAAATTAGAAAATACAGTAGCAACAAAGAAGAAAATAAAAAGCATATTTCTATAATTCAAAGATGACTACTGTTTACATTCAGTATATGTCTTTCAAGATTTTTTCTTTCTTTGGTATATAACTTCCATCTTTCTCTCCTTTATTAGACGTAGGTGTGTGTGTGTGTGTGTGTGTGTGTGTGTGTGTGTGTGTGTGTGTGTGAAAGAGAGAATAGAGAGTAGGGAGAGAGGAAGAGAGAGACTGAGGATCAAACTGTAGCATCTTATTCTGATCTACACCCCCAGCCCTTTTTATTTCTTATTTTGAAACAAGGTCTCACTAAATTGCCTAGGCTGGCTTGGAATCTGTGATTCTCCTGTCTCAGACACCCAAGTACTAGGATTACAGGCATGTGTCACCAGGCCCAATTTATGTTCCCCTTTTTTTTTTTCTTCTCTTCCTTCCTTTTTTTTTTTTTTTAATTGGAGGTTGAACTCACAGTTATTTTGCCTCCAAGCTATACCTTCCAGCTCTTTTTATTTTGAAACAGGTTCTTTCTAAATAGCTGCGGCTGGCCTTGAACCTGTGATCCTCCTGTTTCAGCCTCCCAAATACTAGAGTTACAGGCATGTACCACCACACCTGGTTTATGTTGCCCTTTTAAATATCATTAAATAAGCCTTTTGATTAACAAGTATTTTAGGCTGCCTATTATTTTTTTATGATTTTGGAAAGAAGAAAGTGAGAGAGAAAATACAGTTGAGAGCTAGGCGTGGTGGCACACACTTGTCATCCCAGTACTTGGAAGGCTGAGACAGGAGAATTGCAGATTTGTAGCCAGCCTCAGCTACTTAGGGAGACCCTGTTTCAAAATAAAGAATAAAGAAAATGGGCTGGGGGGTGTAGCTTGGAGGTAGAATGTCCCTGGGTTCAATCCCCAGTACACACAAAAAAAGAAAATATAGTTTTACATTAATTTTTGCTTATCTTCACAATGACCATGTCGGAGAGGTCTTACATTCTCACTTTATGGAAAGAGAGCTTGAGACCCAGACCTCTTGGAGTCTTCTATTCTTGAGTCCAAAGAGTCTTGGGAGTCTTCTGATTCCAAGTCCAAAGTCCTGACATTCATTTCCTTCCTGAATGTTGTAGTGCTGACATACAACAGGACCATTCTATCTCATCAGTTAAGAGTACACTTGAAGGGCATGAAAAAACTTAGTTGCTTAAAACACTTGAGAGATTTTACTTAATATTTAGCCAGGCAGATTCATGTAGGCATATGAAACCAAAGTACAGAAAGTTCTCCATTTTTATAGATTTTTTTTTTTTTTTTTTTGCGGTACTGGGGATTGAACTCAGGGGCATTCTACCTCCGAGCTACGCCCCCAGCCCTATTTTTTATTCTTTATTTTGAAACCGAGTCTCACTAAGTTGCGGAGTGCCTCACTAGGTAGCTGACATTTTTATAGATTTTTTTAAATAAAGTTTTATATGTTTTTCTTGTTCTTACTATTGATCATTTCTTGTGATACTGGCTGTTATTTTTCTTTTTTTTTTTTATTTTCTGGCTGTTATTTTTCAACTTAAAATAAGTAAAGGGAACTGGACCTGGTTTTATACACCTATAGTCCCAGTACTTGCTTGGGAGACTGAAATAGGAGGACCACAGGTTTGAGATCAGCCTCAGCAATTTAGCGAGACCCTCAGCAACTTAGTGAGAGGGTTGAGAACTGGCCTGGTGGCCTAGCTCAGAGGTAGAATGCTCTTGGGTTCAATTCCCAGTACCACACACACACGTAAGTAAAGGGATGGAAAAGTGGGCAAAAATATGTGATCATGGAGGACATTGGGTTTTGGATTATCTATAAATTTTAGGTCATACCAATTTGTTTGTTTGTTTGTTTATTTATTTATTTGCAGTACTGGGGATTCAACCCAGGGGTATTCTACCTCTGTGCTACACCCAGCCCTATTTTTAATTCTTTTTTTTTTTTTTTTAGTACTGGGGATTGAACCCACAGGCATTCTGCATTCTACCTCCGAGCTACATCCCCAGCCCTATTTTTTATTTTGAAACAGGGTCTCACTAAGTTGCAGAGAGCCTCACTAAGTAGCTGAGGCTAGCCTTGAACTCGGATCCTTCTGTCTCAGCCTCCCAAGTACTGGGATTACAAGCATGTACCACCACACCCGGCTTATTCTTTCTTTTGAAACAGGGTCTCACTAAGTTACAGAAGACCTCACCAAGAAGCTGAGACTGGCTGCAAACCTGTTATCCTCCTGTCTCAGTCTCCCAAGTACTGGGATTAGAAGCATGAGCCTCCCAAGTACTGGGATTACAAGCACCCAGCTAAGTCATACCCATTCTTAATCACATGTTAATTCAAAGGAGCACAGGATATTAGAATTGGAAAGTGTTTTAAAGATCACCTGCTGAAACATTCTCCATATATAATAAAGAGTCCAAGTCCCAATGGGTTGAGTGATTTTCAGCAGGTCACCCAATTGTTGTGATAGTAAGATATGATTTGAACTCAACATCTTTATCCTTCAGTTGTATATTACTATTGACTGACCTTAATCTGTCCTGAGCATTTTCCCCTCAGTAGACAGAAGGAAATTGTTAAGTAGTCTTTTCATTACGCTTAGGGTGGGTACTGGATTTACTGGATTCAGAAGCACATCCTACCATTGTAAAACACGTGCCAAGAATGGTTTCCTACTATTGTGAAAGCTGAGGGCCAGGGTACAAAGAGGGATGTCAGACAGGCAGAGAAAACACATTTTAAACAAGACTGTGACTTTATTTTTCTCTTGATTTTCTTTATTTTAACCTAATTGTCTGCATAAATACAGTTAGATAAATGTGCCTTTTTAAGAACCATTCAAACTTAGTTCCAAAAGAAAGGTAGTAACATAAAAACCTTGTTGGTAATGTTACTGATTATACTCTTTTTTACAGAAATGTTTGAATATAGAAAAGTACAAATATGTAAAACTCATTAGGGAAAACTGAAGCAGAACCTTTAATCGTGCTCTACTTCAAAATACAAACATGAAGGTTGGGAATAAATGGCAGGAAACAGCTAATTGTTCATTCAGCAACAAGCTCTTGGACAATGGTTTGAAACAGCTAAATGATATGCTTTTAGTATCTAGTTTCCTACGGTTTCATATAAACATTGCCTCTCTGTTTCCTTCATGGATAAATTTAACCTTAAAATCAGTCGCGCTGTCTCCAGTGCTGTCCTGTTTGTAGGGTTTTTGACAGGTCCACAGGTTTTTAACACTTTGTGGATTACAGAATATCTTTCCACAGACAGACATGTGAATTAGTTACCCATTTCCTAATGTTTTTTCTGGACTTGTACAGGAACTGATGGTGCTATGTGATAGATAGAAATTGATTCTGGCTTCTGAGCAATTGAAATGCAGGGAGCCATTTAATTCCATGGCATTTGACAGAAGGCAACCAGTTTATTAGACAAGGTTGAAAACAAGCATGTCAACCAGGTGTGGTGGTCCATGCCTGTAATCCCAGTACTTGGGAGGCTGAAACAGGAGGATCGCAGGTTCATGGTCAGCCTCAGTAAATTATAGTAAGACCCCCCACAACTCAGTGAGACTTTGTTTCAAAATAAAAAAATAAGGTTTGGTTGGGGGTGTAGCTCAGAGGTAGAATGCCCCTGGGTTTAATCCTCAGTACCACACAAACAAACAAACCAAGCATATCATTGTGATCTGAGAATGAATCGGCATAAATGTAGTTATCTTTTCTACATGCATGGATGGCAGTAAAGAATAAAATTAGATACCATTCATATTCAAGCAAAAGGGTCTTTTTAAATACATAAATAATGAGAGGGAAAGGAACTCAGACGCACCCATCAACTAACTCAACAATTATCAAGCCTGATACGGTGGGGTGGCACAAGCCTATAATCCCAGTACCTGGGAGGCTGAGACAGGAGGATTGCAGGTTTAAGGCCAGCCTTGGCAGTTTAGAAAGGCCCTCTGCAACTTAGTGAAACCCTGTTTCAAATTAAAAAATTAAAATAGATCTGGGAGTACACTCAGAGGTAGAATGCCCTTGGGTTCAATTCCTAGTACCACACACACACACACACACACACACACACACACTAAAAGGACAATTTTTTTTTTTTTTTTTTTTTGCAGTGCTGGGGGTGGAACCTGGGGGCATTGTATCTCTGAGCTATACCCCCAGCCCTATTTTTTTATTCTTTATTTTGAAACAGGGTCTCACTAAATTGCGGAGGACCTCACTAAGCAGCTGAGACTGACCGAGAACCCGGATCCTCCAGTCTTAGCCTCCCAAATGCTGGGATTACAAGCATGTGCCACCATGCCCGGCCTAAAAAGATAATTATTAACTCATAGCCAAACTAGAACTCTAGGCACTCTAGGAACCTCATATAAGTACAACCATATATTTGTGTTTTTTTTGTTTTGTTTTGTTTTGACTAGCTTAATGCACTTAGCATTAATGTTCTCAAGGCTTATCTTTGTGTAGTATGTGTCAGAATTTTTCTTTTTTAAGGCTGAATAATATTCCATTGTATGTATATATCACGTTTTATTTATCCATTCATCAGTCAATGGAAATTTGGGAGAATTAACATGTTTCTAAATATTGAGTCTTCTAATCATAGACATGGTATGATTTATAATTCATTTAGGCCAGTGAATCAGTTACCTGAAAGATTTGTTAAAATACAGGCTACTCCCAGAATTTATGATTCAGCGCGTCTGAGATGGGGGTGAGAGTTTGCATTTCTAACAATTCCCAAATGCTGTTGCTGCTGCTGCTGGTCCAGGACTATAAGAACCATTGACATATAGCTTTGAAGATTTAGGAAAAGTTGGCTAGTTTTCCTCAACTGTAGCTCAGTGGTAAAGCTCTTGCCTAGCATGTGTGAGGCCCTAAATTCAATCTCTAACACTGCAAAAAAACACAAACATAAAACAATAGAGCATATGATAACATTTCCATTCTATTAAGATTTATTGTAAATAACAGGTGTGTAATCTAAAAGCAACCATAGCAAAATAAAATTGATAGTTTTTTTTTTAATTATAGTCGATGTAGTTGTTTATGCTCTTTGTCAGACAGTCATTGAAATCAGGAGGCATATAACCTGCAAATTAGTTTATGGTGTTTGGGGAAGGGAAATTTTTTTTTTTTTTTTTTTTTTTTTTTTTTTTTTTTTTTTTTTTTTTTTTTTTTTTTTTTTTTTTTTTTTTTTTTATTTATTAAATAGATTTAATTATATTCTTCTCAAATACAAAAGATAGGATAAACCATACCATAAGAGAGGGTAAGATAGGATATATGAAGGTAGCCAATTAATACACATACATCTATTTTTTTCTGGACAGACACCAAATTACATAAGATAATTAAGAGATCATTCTAGAAGCAGCACTACTTGGGAGATTATT
>PVLC010004558.1:53934-84216 GCA_004027655.1 Graphiurus murinus | reverse complement strand
CTGAAATAGTGCCAGAGACCAGAGTTTCATTTCTAAATTCTAGAAACAAAAATAGTTACTTGGCCGGGCGTGGTGGCGCACGCTTGTAATCCCAGCATTTGGGAGGCTGAGACCGGAGGATCTGGGTTCGCGGCCAGCCTCAGCTACCTAAGTGAGGCACTCTGCAACTTAGTGAGACCCGGTTTCAAAATAAAGAATAAAAAATAGGGCTGGGGGTATAGCTCGGAGGTAGAATGCCTCTGAGTTCAATCCCCAGTACCGCAAAAAAAAAAAAAAAAACAAACAAACAAAAAAAAAAAACAAAAAACCCCAAAAATAGTTACTTGGATAAGAAAGTAAACAGGTGGGTTAAATAGCAGACTTCATATATTGGAAGAATAAACTAGAAGACTGAAAAGGGTCTCATCGGGACACCTCTTCTGCCCAGGGACAGGCTAACAGGTCTCAGCTGCAGAAGGCTCAGGAGGCTCGAGCTGCTAACCTCCCTGGTGTGGCAGGGAGTTTCCGGACTTGTGTGTGGCTCATCTCTAGATCACCCCCAGGTCCCGGGCAAGGCTCTGCTCACTCCACACCCTCGGTCCCCGTGCCACCATGGAATCCCAGCACTGACCTGGTTGCCTTCCGCCTCGCTGCTTTCTGGCTCTTCCGATCTGCCGTCCATCGCCTCGGCTGCTCTTGCACATCCTCTTACAAGGTCTTTGCCTTGCCCGTTCCGCCCTGGTGCAGAGTAACTGACCACCTCTGGGTGCCTGGAGCTCCGGTAGCAGCTCCTTGGGGTGGCACTGGGCTGGCTTATATCTCTGGCCATATCAACAGAGTCCCCTGGCCTGGGCTGGCAGCTAGAGTCAGGGTCTGCAGGACACCTCGAAGGACCACTCTCTGCACTCTCCAGATTCAAACAGGCACTGACAGTTCCTGCGTCACATTCCTTCAATGAAGCTGCATCTTGAGGTTGCTTGGGCCCATGCCCCGAGGTGAAGGACACAGCCATGCTGCTAGGGTTGAAGGTCAGGGTGCTGGTGCTGCTGGGCCGTGGGAACCTGGGGGAGGAGCTGCTGTGCTCTGACTCGGTGGAGGAGTGGCTGCCCATGGAGGCATCAGAGCGGCGCGGGTTATAGGGCTTCAGGAAGGAGCTGTACACAAAGCCTTTGGTGACTGCGAAAGGAAATACCAACGTCAAGAGCTTATGGCAGAAGGGGGAGGGAGGCAGGGAATTAAAAGCCAGGTCAGTGGTGAGAGACAAAATTGAGATGCTTAGCCAGGTGTGGTGGCACATGCCTGTAAAACCAGTGCTTGGAAGGCTGAGACAGGAGGATTGCAGGTTTGAGGCCAGCCTCAGCAACTTAGACTCTGTTTCAAAATAAAATAGGGCTGGTTGTATAGCTCAGCCTCCCAAATGCTGGGATTACAAGCGTGTGCCACCACGCCCGGCTTCGCCAGTTCATTCTTGTTCCAAGCTCATAACAAATGAGCCGGGGGAAGCCTGTGGACAATCGAGAGGACAGCAATAAAAACCACATGTTCAGCGATGAGCATATGAAGGAAATTAACAGGACATCTAGACCTGGTAAGTATATGCTCAACTCTATCATGTGGGCAGGAAGGGATTTGAGGACCACCTTTGTGCCCCCAGACAGGACCCGGTCCCAGCCCCTCCATGCCACTGCAATCCTTTGACCAAAGAGGCTATGGAAGACTGTGAACATTCTTTTGTGAGTACGAATGTACGCAGTACACCTACAGTATCTGCTCACCTTCACACACTGCTTAAGACTGAGGCAGAGAGGCCTACAGTTCCAATGGTCAGGCATGAGTTAGGGACTGAAGTATCCCCAGGACACTTTTTTTGGGGACTGGGGATTGAACCCAACCAAGGGCTTTCTATCTACACGCTACACACCTAGCCCCTCCCTCCCTCTCTTCCTCTTCAGGATCTTGCTAAGATATTGAGTCTGGCCTCAAACCTTTAATCCTCCCATGTCAGTCTCCCAAGTACTGGGATTACAAATATGTACCACCACTCTTGGCTCCCAGGACACTGTTTTATAGTACTAAGAAAGAGAAATCTGGAAGAAATCCCATGGAGTATATAATTTCCACGAGAGCAAGGGCCATTTTCCTCCTGATCTTTGTTTTAGGAATTGAGTTAAATTTGAATTATTTTGGTCTGACTTCATTTGCTTCTGGTCCCAGGACTCTGCTACTGAATGAATTTCAGTTCTCCCAGGTCCTCTGCATGGCAGACTACATTTGGCCATGATGAGGCAGTACTGTCAAGCTTACAGAGAAAGGTCTGGATTTGAATCCCCCCCACACACTTATTTTTAAAAAATTAAAAATATGTAATATTATTTATGGGAGACAGTATGATATACATGTACACGATGTATAGGCATCAAGTCAGGTTAATTAGCATTTCCATTTCCTATAATTTCTTTATTTGGAGTCTTTGAACTCTAGTTCTTCATAAAATATATAACAGATCATTGTAAACTATGGTCATCCACTGTGCTCTAGAACACTAGAATTTATTTTCCTAACTGTATTTAGGTGCCTGTCATCCAATCTCCTTATCTCCTTTGATCTCTGATGTACTTCTTGTACCTGAACAGAGGCTGGCACATGGTAGACTCTCCCTCAGCATTTGATGAAGGAATGGAGAGGAGCCCCCAGGGCATACAGGAGGAACACAGGGTCTAATACTGTGGACGACTTGCTACCACTTTACTTCTTAGGATTGAGTAGATAAAACCTCAAGGCCAGCCTGGCTGTCCAGTGGCACACACCTGTAATCCCAGTACTTGGGAGGCAGAGACAGGAGATTCAAGGCCAGCACACAGTAATTTAATGAGACCTTGTTTCAAAATAAAAAGTAGCCGGGCGTGGTGGCGCACGCTTGTAATCCCAGCATTCGGGAGGCTGAGACCGGAGGATCCGGGGTTCGCGGCCAGCCTCAGCTACCTAGTGAGGCACTCCGCAACTTAGTGAGACCCTGTTTCAAAATAAAGCATAAAAACTAGGGCTGGGGGTGTAGCTCGGAGGTAGAATGCCCCTGAGTTCAATCCCCAGCACCGCAAAAAAAAAAAAAAAAAAAAGTAAAAAAAAGGGGGGCGCTGGAATGTAGCTCAGAGGTAGGCTGCCCCTGGGTTTAATCCCCAGTGCCACCAAAAACAAAACAAAACTCTAGACCAAAACAAAAACCTTAAAGACGGAACAATTTCTTGAACGGCTTGAAACATTACAAGGAGTCCATCAGTTTGATCCCGTCAGTGACTGTCACCTGCCTGTTTCCCTGGGAGGCTTCATCCTTTGTCCTTCCTTCCCCACTTCCAAATCTTTATTTTTCTAGGTTAGTAGATGTGGGGGAAAGATTTCTTAAAAATTCTACAAGATGGGTTTTAAGGAAATCAAGAAATGGTAAAACTTTCATTGTACAAGCCCCAAATCCTTATCTAAAATACTTAAGCTATATGTGATTTATTTATTTATTTATTTATTTTTGTGGTACTAGAGATGGTACCTATGGGCATTCTACCTCTGAGCTATACCTCTAGCCTACTTTATTCCTTTATTTTGAAACAGGTTCTCACTAAGTTGCAGATGGCCTCACTTGCTGAGGCTGGCCAGGAACCTGTGATCCTCCTGTCTCAGCATTCCATGTACTGGAATTACAAGCATGTGCCACCATGCCTAGTGCCAGATATATTTTAGAATTCAAGTTGTTGTTTTTTTTTACTTGGGGAAGGTAGGTAAATACATATATACTTTATAACATCTCTACCAGCAAGTACTGGATCATAATTAAACCCCCGATAGCAAGATATGACTATTCACATAAAAAAGATAAATTATTATTATAAATAGTCTTGCATTACTTTGTTCAGGCTTTAGCAAAAGGATTCTAAAAAAATCTTTGTTTTTCAAAGCTTTTTGGATTTGGGGATTGTGGGAAAAAAGATTATAGGTTTGTGTTATTCTTTGTACTTTTCTTTGAATGCTGTTGTAAATCTCCCACACTCTAGAAGCTGTGAGCTGTTTTTAAAGTCATTGCCTAAATAGTCATACAGTAAAACTGTAATAGTGAAAAAAATAAAAAAACAAACAAAACCCACAGGTTTTTAGTTCACACAAGACAAATATATAGAAAGTGGGAGAGATCAGCTTATTTTGTGGCTTACTCAGAATAAGCTGAGAAGACACGGGACTGATTCCAGCAGGCGGTGTTCACTGTCTGGCTAAGGGATAAAATATGGCAGTATCTTGCAGGATACGCAATGGAATCTCCTCTGGAATTTGTCAAAACAGAAACGACCCCAAACAGGTTTTGTTTGCGTGATTATCTGGGCATTCCACTTTTTAGAGATGGATAGAACTTTTAGGGTTATTTTCCTCTGTAATCCAAGATGCTCGTGTTTTTTTCTGGCTTAGACGGGAGGCAGGCATAGCCAAAATCACTTTTTCCTCTTTCAGAGTTACGTTTATCTTACCTCCATTGTCAATCAGCCAACGGTTCTGACTGCCCATGGGGTCTTTCTTTTTGATCACACCCACCAGGTCACCTTCCAAAAGGGAGACATCCAAGTCCTGAGCAGCATTGAAGTTCCGTTCTGCTTGGAAGAGTTTTTCGGGGGGATACCTTGCCAGTAGGGAGGCTCGAAGTTCTTCTGACTGTAGCATGTAACTTGGCTGTGGGGCAACACAAGAGATGCCATCAACAAGAAGCTCTGCCCGGCCACTGTCCTGGCAGCCGTGTTAAGTCTCAACTCAGAGTCTCAGCAAGGAGGCACTGACAGACACTACCTCATCAGAAGCTTCTGGAAATGAGTGAGCCCAGGTAAAAATCATGGCCTCTTAGGCAATGTTTTCATGCCTTTGTTGCTATGAAGAAAGCCTAACATACTGATTTTGTGGGAAAAATGTGATTTCTTTATATGTTTGTTTATTTATTTATTTATTTGGTTTTTGTGTGTGTGTGTGTGTGTGTGTGTGTGGTACTGGGGATTTAACCCAGGGGCATTCTACCTCCGAGCTATACCCCAGCCCTATTTTTTATTCTTTATTTTGGAACATGGTCTCACTAAATTGCGGAGGGCCTCACTAAGTAGAGAGGCTGGCTGTGAATCCAAATCCTCCAGTCTCAGTCTCCCAGGTATCGGGATTACAAGCTTGTGCCACCACACCCAACTTGAAAAATGTGATTTAAAAAAATATTGGGGGTAGGGGGTGTAGCTCAGTGGCAGAGTGTGTATTTAGCATGCAAGAGACCCTAGGTTCAATCCCCAGTGAATTTTTATTTTATTATTAAATAATTTATTATTAATTAAATAGACTATTTATTAAGTTTATTATTATATTTTATTATTTCCACAGTTCACTTTCATTATTTTAGAATAAAATAATTTTAAAAATCAAAATACTGAAGTAATATTACTAGATCCTCCCCCCCCCCCCCCAGAACTGGGGATTGAACCTAAGGGCATGCCACCATGCCAGGCTCCTATTTTTTATTCTTTATTTTGAAACAGGGTCTCACTAAGTTGCAGATGGCCTCACTAAGTAGCTGAGGCTAGCTGTGGACCTGCAATCCTGTCTCAGCCTCCCAAATACTGGAAGTAGAAGCATGTGCCAGCACGCCCAGCTCTAGATCTTATATTTTGCTAGATAACCCTAAACAATTGAGACTTTCCCCATCTATAAAACAAATATTGGTCACAAAAATAAGAAAAAATAAAGGTAATAATAAATGTAAACATCTATGGGATTATATGGAACAAAAATATCATTAGCAAAGGCATATTAGCAGTTACAGATTATAAGCCCATATAATCTGGCATGCCTTACCCTAATTTTTAAAATATGGAAGTTGGAGAAGAATATAACTCTTGGTAAAAAAGCAGTCAGTGGAGCCAGGTGGTGGCTCATGCTTGTAATCCCAGCATTTGGGAGGCTGAGACTGGAAGATCCAGGTCATGGCCAGCCTCAGCTACCTAGTGAAGCACTCTGCAAGTTAGCGAGACTCTGTTTCAAAATAAAGAATAAAAAATAGGGCTGGGGGTATAGCTCAGAGGTAGAATGTCCCTGAGTTCAATCCCCAGTACTGCCAAAAAAAAAAAAGAAAGAAAGAAAAAAGCAGTCAGTGATTAACTGTTTGGTTATATTATCTTTTCCAATCATGATAAAAAACAGGCAAACCTGACAGAATTAATATATTCTTAAGTTAGTTCCCTTAAGTAATCAACAGATTAATACTTTGCTAAGATCTAAGTATGATGTCAGAGGGCAGCTCGAAGCTCACATCTAGTATAAGAAAACTTACAGGTGGTTGCTATCAAGTGCCAGCAGGTACACTGCTGATGCTTGGGATATAAGGAACAAAGGCATAAGCCTGTGATAGATGAGACCTAATAATCTTTATTTTCCATGTATTATGAAATATTTAAACCCCTGCTAAACTGTTCATCTGTACAGACAGAGCCAGGCCCATCAAAATTGACGATGATAATACTTGCTTGCATAATGCTTATCGTGTACCAAGCGATTTCTAAGCCCTTTCATATATGAACTCACTTAGGCCTCATAAGAACCCTGTGATGTAGATACAGTTATCATCTGTCTAGAGATGAGGAACCAAGGCCCAGAAGAAAAGCAAGCTGCTCAAGGACACACAGTGAGTGTCCATCCTAGTCCAGCTCTGGATTCATACTGTGTGTGGGGGGGGGGGGGAGTTACTAAGGCTGAACACAGGGCCTCCAACATACTAGGCAAGTGCTTTAACAATGAGCTACACCCCAGCCTCTCGCTCTTAACTTTTGAGGCATGGTCTCACTGTTGCTCAGGCCGGTCTTGAACTTGCTATCCTCCTGTCTCTGCCTCCTGAGTCGTAAGGATTACAGGTGTGCACCACTGTGCCTGGGCTGAGTTCATACTCAGCGCTAGATGTGCTACCTTTCTCAGCCCCTACTCACCAGGCCGAGGAGGGGCTTCCGAGAAGACTGGCGGTCCGTGGTTTTCCTCTCAAATGGCTTCTTGGTAGCTGGAAGAGCCTCAGGGAAGAAGGTGAAGACCTGGAGTTGCTGCAGGACCCTGCTGTGCTCTTCGTGGAAGATGGCAATCAGGTTTCCTTCTCTGCCGGCAACTTTGAGTAACTGGAGCCCGTGGGAAGAGGTGAGATGAGGAAAGAGAACACGGATGAAAGATCTCTAGGACCAACAAAGTCTCTTTACAACCAACTGGAGGCTGCCGTTTAGTTGCCGTTTGCTCTGTGTGAGCCACCAACGCTGCAGCCCACGAGGAGCCAAGATGCTCTTTTTTTTTGTGGCACTAGGGATAGAACCCAGGGGCATTCTACCTCTGAGCTACATCCCCAGCTCTGTTGTACTTTTATTTTGAAACAAGGTCTCGCTAGGTTGGTGAGTGAGTCTCACTACTTGCTGAGGCTGTCCTCGAACCTGTGAGCCTCCTGTCTCAGTCGCCCAAGTTCAGGGATTACAAGCCTGTGCCACCACACCTGGCTTCAAGAGGCTCTTTAGCACTGCCTGTGGGCCAGGTGGGCCAGCACTTCTGGGAACTGCTGCAGATGGACAGAGATGTTTAAAAAGCTCTAGGCTTTATGGTGCCATAGAGGGATCAAGAATTCCTGATGGGCCAGACTGAATGACGTGTTTCATCTCTCTAGCTTGGATAATTTCTCAAATGACCCTACTGTGTATTCCCAGAAGAGTACCAGGCGTTCAGAGATGATTTTCACACTGAAAAGTAAGGGACTCACCGAAAGCAGTGGCTGCAATTGCTCCAGCGCCTGCTGCACAAAGTCACAGTGGGCTTCAGCGTAGCCATGGATGCAGTTGGTGAAGAGGCCCTGGGCATACTGCTGGAACTTGGGCAGTTCATCAAGCAGCTGCGCGTTGAGGGCCTCGTAGTTGTTCCGGGCAGACTGCAGCTCCTCCAGGGTCTTCTTGTCCTTCAGCTTCTCTGCCCGTTCTGTGCAGTTATAGAAGTCCAGGAGCTTGTCAAAGCGCTTCTGTACCAGCTTGTGGGGCCCTGTAAACATGCTCAGTAACTGATTCAACGGCGAGATGACAAGCCGCTCTGTCCTTTCCTTCTGTAGGGATGAGAAAGACACATCGCTCAGTTGGTCAGTATCCCATCTCCGAGTCTCTAAAATATTTGCCAGGCTGGTTTGGTCTGGTCCGGTACCAGACGCTTTGCTCCTAGTGCACAAGCTGACCCCATGCAAACCCACAGCTGGGCTCTCCTGACAGGTTCCACAAAAGTTCTCAGCATGCACCACAATCCTCACACACCATGGCATGTGCAAAAGATGCCACTCCCACTTTAGCTCCTTAGATAACAAACACTAAGCTGCATGTCCGTACCCTGTTTGCATTGGAGCAGAGGTGCCGGCCTTTGGTAACACGAATTATGTGTACTCGGCTACATAACTGATTTTAATCTCAGATTTAGTTGTTACATCTGGGGTAGAATAGTTTTTACACACCCAATAATACGGTTTCTAATCAACTACTCAGAAATATCTGTTTTCATTTTTCAAAGGACTTGTCTCTTTCCAGAAGGGCCAACATTGAGGGTAGAATATTAAACATATAAAAGAACCTAAATTGGTACCTACTAGCATCTTACTAAAGATAATTTACTGTTGGAACACCTCTGAGTTCCCTAAATGTGCTTCCCTATGTTTGCTTCAGTCTTAAGCCATGCAGAGAGCTCTAAGAAACTGTTAGCCCCTCCCCAATCCAATTCTTTCTATTTGATATGTATATATAGAGAAGAAAAAAATATATATGTTTAGAAGTCACCAAGCAATTAGACTTTAGTATTTTCTTTATAGTCTATACTTTGTTGTAAAGATGTATTTGGCAATATGTTGAAAAGGAATATTTGGGGATAATGATTTTTTTATTAGAATTATCAATAATGATACCTGATTAAATTTCCTACTTTTCCTCCCCTAGTTTGCCCTGTGAAACTAAATTGATCATAAGCTATTAAAAAAATCTATTGAGCTGGGCGTGGTGGTGCACACTTATAATTCCAGCATTTGGGAGGCTGAGACTGGAGGATCCAGGTTCAAGGCCAGCCTCAGCTACCTAGTGAGGCACTCCGCAATTTAGCGAGACCCCGTTTCAAAATAAAGAATAAAAAATAGGGCTGGGGGTATAACTCAGAGGTAGAATGCCCCTGAGTTCAATCCCCAGTACCGCAAAAAAAAAAAAAAAAGAAAAATAAAAAATAGGGCTGGGGGTGTAGCTCGGAGGTAGAATGCCCCTGAGTTCAATCCCCAGTACTGCAAAAAAAAAAAAGAAAAAAAAGAAAAATAAAAAATAGGGCTGGGGGTGTAGCTCGGAGGTAGAATGCCCCTGAGTTCAATCCCCAGTACAGCAAAAAAAAAAAAAAATCTATTAATTTTTATAGGCCCTACTTGTCATTTTTTGAATATAGACGCTTATATGAACATAACTAAAGGTCACCCTGTGGAGTTAATGTTTGCATGAGCTGCCCTTCGAGATGACCCCAGGACCAAACTATGAGAAGCGGGCCATGTAAAGAGTCACTTACGAAATTTGTGAAGAGCTGGTCACTGATGTAGCGATGCACCTTCTCGAACTGCTCCAGGTCACGGTGTCCCCTCTCCACGCACAGATCCCACATGCTCACGGCAGCCACCACTTTGACACAGGCTGACTCCTGGAGCCAAATAGAGACAGACACAAGTAAGAACATGTGGAAGTTTCTAGACTTCATCATTCACCCAGTATAGCAATCTGGAACAAAAGGGTTCCGTCATGCAAACTTTCTCCTCTGGTATGTGATTTATGGGGCACAGAACAAAATCCTTTAGCAAACACCATCAGTGATTCCTATATTTCTTTGGTAGTTTATAATATTTTTTAGATCTTTTAAAGTTCCATATTTGCACATATAAAGCCAGTAGTTTTTGAAAAGGATAAACTAGGGAATTTTCCTAATTCTTCTCAAGTGGAGAACTAATGTGAAATATGATGTCCTCTTCTTCCTTTTTAAAGAAATATTGTAATCTCCAAATATAAGACCATATGCCAATGTAGATACAATTAACATGGTCATAAACCCCAGTTTATGTTCTTCCTGGCTACCAGTTTGTCTAATTTTATCATTTGGCAGAGCTTTTCATTTTATGCTAGTGACACAATTGCCCACATGTTCTCCATTTCTACCAAATTGTAGTGTATACTATAGTGTATATACACATCATTCTATTAAGTCAGTAAATAATTTAGAGCTAAGGATATAAAGGGTTCTAGTTCTGGTTCTCACTGCCCGGAGCAAGGAAAGACCCAGGCCCACCTGATCCCCTGACCTTCTCCACTTCCCCAAAACTACTTATGGTTCTAGCAACTTTAGAGGCCTGGCATATAGCAACTTCATAAATCGGAAGCTGAAATGATCTGAGAGCACGCCTCAATAGGACGAGTCTGACTTTCCTCATTTCACCCCTGGATTGTTCTTTTTCCTCTGTTTCCTGCTCTACAGCTTCACTCCCCCCATAGTCAATACTTGATCTTCAAAATGATTCTGAGAAGATGAACTGTGAAAAGTACTTCTTAAATAACTGGGTATAGGGGAAGTAGAAAAAAGATAGTAGGAAAAGGTGTGCATAGGGAGGGGAAAGATGGTTAAAAGAAAAGGAGGAAAGCGCTAGGCCCCTTTAACAAAGCTGCTGATCTTCTAAACAGTGGTTAACTATTCATTCATTCATTCTATTTATTTTGTGGTACTGGGGATTGAACCCAGGGGCATCTACCTCTGAGCTACACCTCAGCCCTATTTTTAAAATTCTTTTATTTTGAAACAGGGCCTCACTAAGTAGCTGAGGCTGGCTGTGACCTGCGATCCTCCTGTCTCAGCCTCCCAAGTACTGAGATTACAAACGCAACCATGCCTAGCTCCACCCCCAGCCTTTTTTTTTTCCGGTACTGGGGATTGAACTCAGGGGCATTCTACCTCCAAGCTACACCCTCAGCCCTATTTTTTATTCTTTATTTTGAAACAGGCTCTCACTAAGTTGTGGAATGCCTCACTAGGTAGCTGAGGCTGGCTGCGAACCCGGATCCTCCGGTCTCAGCCTCCCAAATGCTGGGATTACAAGCGTGCGCCACCACGCCCACCCAGCCTATTTTTAATTCTTTATTTTGAAACAGGGTCTTACTAGGTTGATGAGAGTCTCACTACTTGCTGAGACTGTCCTCAAACTTGTGATCCTCCCGTCTCAGTCTCCCAAGTATTGGAATTACAAGCATGTGCCAACATGCCTGCCTCTGGTTAACTTTTAAATAACCTATAGGCATTCCAATAAAATGTACATCATGGTAAAATGATGATTTGAGTCCAAGTTACTTAACTTTAATTCAGCAGTACACTAGATGAACAGGAAAGTCGATAGAATTTTTCAAGTCAAGCGAAGTTGACACTTACCCGGATATGCTGGAGGTAGAGTGACAGATCTCGGATAAAAGATTTAATCAATCTTTCTTGCATTCGGAAGTTCTTTTCTGTTTCTTCAAATACTTCATCCTTTATCTGTTCAAAATAAGTCAGGGCAATTAGCAAATTGGGACTCTCAAGCTATCTCATTGGCAAAATTATCTTAGGAACATTTTTCATACAAATTTTAAGCCTTTGATGTTTCCCTGATTCACACTCTGTTGAATTTAAACACTTCTGTGTGGCTTGAAGACCTACAAAACACAAGGGGTCTCCTACCTCCAAACCGTCTTCCCTCTGCACCTACTGTAAGTCCTCTGCTCTGGGTGGGCTGTCCCCTTTGCTGCTGCCCTGGCACGGCCACACTGAGGACCCAGGACTTTCCCTTGGGCAGGTCCCCTGATAGGCCCTGTCCTCTCCCTGTGCCAAACCTGCCTCCTTCCCTTTAAGTTCTGAGGAACTCTCAGGCCAACAAGAAGCTCGCTGTCATTCAACTATTTTTTGAAGTATTTTAGCATTTAGGGAACAAAGTGTAAAACTTAGCAAATGAACATTTCCTGGCTTGTATTTTCCACTAATGGCTATCATGAAGCCTGGTTGAGTAGAATGAAGACTGGAGACTCTGGGTCTGCTCGCACTGTTGCTAAACTGCTTTTCAAGTCATTTCACCTCCTACCTTCATGTATCCTTATTTGTAACATTAGGCATCCAGCTTGGTGACCTCAGAAATCCCTCCCAGCTTAATATGTCTACAACTTTAGATCTGTCTCCACAGATAGATTATAAATTTCTTAGAGGTGTTGAAAACCACAATGATTATTATATGTTGACTGATCTGGCCTCCTAAATTTGCCTTTGCATGTCTTCTAAGCAGCTCACCAAGGGTGGATGAGTGGAGGGCTGGGTGGGTGGATTCACATAGCCAGTAGCTACAGAGCTGTTTCTACCAGCCAACAAGACAGGAGGAGGCACTAAGTAGAACTATGCTCATCGACACAGGCAGGATGCCCGGGGAGCCCTGAAAAACTCAGTGATGTGCTGAGCCTGCAGGGGCAGGGATCTCACCTGCGGAGCAAAGCCAGTGAGGTGCTTCAGGTGACTGCTGACTCGGTTGGACTTCTTGATGATGGAATGGATGTTCAGTTTGGAAATTTTCTCCATAAGGCTATCTTCATCAGCCTTACGGTACTTGAGCACTGGGGAGAGTGGGGGTGGTCAGGTAGAAAAAGCATTTTTTCCTGGCCCTGAATTAAATGAGCCTAACAACCTGAAAATATATTTTCCAAAACTGGATATGGAAGAGATTAACGACCCAAACCAGAGCTAGTGCTTGTTTTCAATGAGCTTATAACTGTGGAGACAAATCATTTATGAACAGATATAAGACCCGAAAAACAGCAGAGATAGACTCTGGGCAACTGGGAGAAGGGATAGAGACAGGGAGGAAAGGGGGCAGAGGTGTAAGGGAAAGAACCAAAGATTGGGAGTCAGGGAAATCTGAGTCTAGTGCCTGCCTCTTGCTTCATCAAGGTATGGCCTTAAAGAGGTCATTTTACTTTTTTGAGCCTCATTTTCTTCTCTAGTAAAATGCAGAAATATAATACTTTCAATCCCTATAATACTTATTTACAATGGTCTTGTTTACAAAAGAGATCTTTATATCCAATGATCTCACAGAGTTAAATGCTGTACATTAGTTACCTGATTATAATCTACAGAAAAATCCAGATAGAATTTTGGGGGAGTTTGGGAGAAGAGTGGATGGCAGCAGAAAGGACACTTTGTTGTAGTAGAAGGTAGAGATACATTACGTCAGAGGAGAAAGGGCTTCATGCCAGAGAGCTCTAAAAACCATCTTCAACATTACATATGCATGTGGGTAAATGATTAAAGTAGAAGGCAAAAGTCAGGCATGGTGGCACACACTTGTAATCCCAGTACTTGAGAGGCTGAGACTGGAGGATACGGGTTTGCGTCCAGCCTCAGCTACTTAGTGAGGCTCTTTACAACTTAGTGAGAACCCGTTTCAAGATAAAGAGTAAAAAATAGGACTGGGGATGTAGCTTGTAGGTAGACTGCCCCTAGGTTCAATCCCCAGTACCGCAAAAAAAAAAATAAAAAAATTAAAATAAAAAAAAACCCTGAATTTTTGAGAATATGAATAATAAATCAATTCATCACAGTTACCATGTTAAGCTTGACAAGTGTTCAAATTAGGACCTCAATAAGAGATTTGGTAGAAGAAAAAAAGATGGTCCAGTTTATTCTATGTTATCTAGAAAGAGTGGGTGTCTGATCACTGATGGTCAGGAGGGGACATAATGGGTGCACAGTAGGTCACTGCAGGCAGGAATGAGGGAACCAAGGAGATGGACAGTTGAGGTTTTCTTTTTTTTTTGCGGTACTGGGGATTGAACTCAGGGGCATTCTACCTCCGAGCTATACCCCCAGCCCTATTTTTTATTTATTTTGAAATCGAGTCTCACTATGTTGCAGAGTGCCTCACTAGGTAGCTGAGGCTGGCCGTGAACCCGGATCCTCTGGTCTCAGCCTCCCAAATTCTGGGATTACAAGCGTGCGCCACCACGCCTGGCTTAGTTGAGGTTTTCTAAAAGAAGATAGCTCTATCTTTAGAGAAGGCAATAAGACCCCCCAATTAGGTGAGTTCAGGTTGAACAGGCTGAGCTTTCAGATGATGCATATCTGCGTATGCAGAGCCTTCTGATCAGCCCCTCCCCATCTGTCTTCATGTCTCTTGGGAAAGATCCTAACTGCTATACTGCTTATTGCTTTATCATGGATGCCTTATTTCCAATGTCTCATAGTGGTGCTTTTATTATTACTTTTTTTTCCAATATATTTGCCCCCAATTCTACTACCATTTATCGTGGCCCTAGTAGGCATACTACCATCCTTGTCCAACTCTGGTGAGTTAATTCTTTTGAGAAGGAAAGCACTGTCACAGGGTACATCTCTATTTCAGCAATTATACTGTTCTTACCCAGGTCCTTTCGGCGTTTATATTCGTTAATGTTAACATTGATTTCCTTGACAGCAAGGACCGCATTGGTTAAAGGCACTTTGTCTGGGTGGGATTCTGGGGTGGAATTCAGCAACTCCATTAGCAGCAGTGGGTAACGCATTACTCTCTGTACTGGCTTGATGAGGAAGGAGCCCAGGTTAATATAATTGGTGCATCCCCTATAAGAGAAGGCAAAAAAGGCCTTAGTCAACGTCAAAATACCATGTCTCTGGATTCTCTTAGCTATTCCTAAATATGGTTCTGTTCTTTTTGCCTTGTTTTCCAGTTTCATTCATTCAACAAATACAGCCATGAATCACAAAATGACTAGACCATATTCTGAGAAATGCACTGTTAGGGGATTTTGTCACTGTGCAAACATCGCAGGGTATACTTCCACAGTCTAAGACATCTAGAGTATCCTAAGTGATGTAATCTTATGGGCCCACTACTGTGTGGTCTACTGTTAACTGAATAGTTGTTGGATGGTGTATGACTATTTCCTGAGGACCTGATAAATACCAGGTACTGTTCTAGGTGCTGAGGATTTAATAGTGACCAAAAAGTCCCTGCCCTAGTGGGAGAAGACAGGCAATCAACAAACAAACATTATATAAAATGTCACCTGGTGGTGAGTGCTATGGAAAAAAATATGGCAAGGTAAGTCTACTTGTAAGTTTCTGTTTATAAAATAAGAAGATAAAGTCAATCTTGTTTTGTGGTGTGTGGTACTGGGGATTACACCCAGGGGAATTTTACCCTGAGCTACACCCCAACCCTATGTTTATTTGTTTATTTTTTATTTTGAAATAGGGTCTTGCTAAGTTGCTGAGGGCCTCGCTAAATTGCTGAGGCTGGCCTCGAACCTGTGATCCTCCTGTCTCAGCCTCCCATGTACTAGGATTACAGGCATGTCCCACCATACCAGGCAAAGTCACCCTCTAAGAGTTGGGAAAAATTCACTGAATGAACTCATATATCAAGTACTGGGGGGGACTTACCATTCATTGTACAGGCTCCTACAGGGCAGGAAGAATGAGGGGGGAAAAAAAGAGCTTATTAGAGAGATGATATTTTTTCATTCTTCTATATAATAGAATATACCTATTCATTGGGCAGACAAAAATTACACGTGATAAAAGCTATGAATGCCTATAGTTGCATATCTAGTCTACTAAAAAGCTAGTAAGCCTCTAACTTCACTTAGATCGACTTATCCATATATTATATCTTTATAGCTTGACTCCCTAAGACCAGGAGAATCTTACCTAATGGTCAAGAATAATTGTACTTGGTCTTCTCACATTTGCTCTTGTTTATTTGTACCAAACTATCTTGGTGGTTGCTGCTGCTGTTGCCTTATTGTTATTATTAATTATTGAAACCAGGGCCTCATGCATGCTAGGTGTGCACTCTAATTTCTGGCTGCTTCTTACCTAAAAATGCTAACTTAACACTTTATCTGTAAAAGTATAAGTGATTTTAATGGACAAAAGAACAAAGAGGAAGCTACTTAAGATTTCCATGATATTTAAAGGGAAAGGGACAAGCTACGTGACAGGAAATATCATAAATCATTTATGTTTAAAATAAGACACACGGATGTAATAAAAAGGCAAGACGTAAACACAGGATGCCTGCTAAAAGGCAGACCTAAGGAGCTATGACGAAAGTGAAGCAGTCTAAACTCCTACTTAAGATCTGCCAAGGAGTCCTGAAGATGCTTCTGGATCTTCTCATCCTTCTCATAGATTTCCAGCAGTGAAATGGCCTCATCATGATTCTGGCAGTAAACCCTGTATGTTCCTTCTAGCTCATCCCGGTGATCAAGAAACACGGGTCCTTTGGAGTACACAGAGACATACGTTAATGTCAGTAACTCTATTAGTATCCTCATGCACATCACCAAACTTTAACATTGGTTAAGTCCTATCTATTGCAAGAAATAATAAGGCTGTCCAAGCCGGGCGTGGTGGCACATGCTTGTAATCCCAACATTTGGGAGGCTGAGACGAGAGGATCTCAGTTCGCGGCCAGCCTCAGCTACCTAGTGAGGCACTCTGCAACTTAGTAAGATCCGGTTTCAAAATAAAGAATAAAAAATAGGACCGGGGGTGTAATTCAGAGGTAGAATGCCCCTGGGTTCCATCCCCAGTACCGAAAAAATAAATAAATAAATAATAGGGCTGTCCATCAAATTAATAAACTTCCATGTAATAACTTAAAGTTGGAATCATTTAAAGCAGAATTTAGAGAACCACATCATCCATGCATTTATTATTCAGAACACACACACACACACACACACACACACACACACACACAGCTGCTTCCTGAAACAGAGCATCCAGCCCTTTCTGTGTAGCACCCTCCACATGGGCATATTATCAGAACTCTGTAAGGCCCCTTGCTCTCCAATATAGAGGAAAATCTGCAGAAGAACAAAGAAATCCTTCTACAGTAGTAGTTCCTAATGGTTTCTTTATGCATAAATCAAAAACATGAGATTATAAGATATCTGTGATGTTAAAAAGCCCTAATCTATGATATCATAAAATGTATACTTTTTTTTTTTTTTTTTGCAGTACTAGGGATTGAACCCAGGAGAATTCTACCTCTGAGCTACACTCACTAAGTAGCTGAGGCTGGCAGTGAACCCATGATCCTCCTGTCTCAGCCTCCCAAGTTCTAGGATTACAAGCCTGTACCACCAAGCCCAGCACATGTATACTTTTTGAGAAAGCATTACATAATAAAATGTAGTAATGAGACTGATAATCACCATACTTTCACAGTATGATAAGTGATATAAGAAGCTGGTAACATTGTTTATTTCTGTTTGAGTATTAACTGAAACTTCAACATATTTGCAATAGCATAATGTCATGTGAAAAAATTTTTATCCAAGTCAATAGAAAATGAAATCAATTCACAGACTGAGACAGAAGGATCTCAGGTTCGAAGCCAGCCTCAGCAACTCAGCAAGACCCTGTTTCAAAATAAAATATAAAATTGGGCTAGGGGTAGAGCTCAGAGGTAGGAGGTAGAATGCCCCTGGGTTCAATCCCAAGTACCCCCCTCCCCCAAAAAAGAAGAAAACAAAATATCAGAAGACATTGGCTATAGTAAAACTAAGCAGAAACACATACACACACACATACACTTAGCAGCACAGTGTGTCCTGGCCTGGGGATTTCCAGGACAAGAGGCCACCTCAGCACAGATGTGACTCTCACAAACCTTACAACAAAGCTCAAGAATAGCTTAAACCCTTTTATGAAAGAAACACCTGCTAATTAACCTGGACTGAGTACGGGTATAAGAAATGGGGGAAATCTCCCATACTCTGAGATGGCATTGGGATGGAGACCCTCTTGGCCAGGTGGTCATCTGACTGGACTATATCTGACCCAGGCTACCACCTTGCTCCCACTGTCCATCTTATAAAAATGCTACAGAATTAACTGTTCAGACATCAGCCATCAGCTGGGATCTAATTTTTATGGGGGCCACTAGGGATTGAACTCGGGGGCATTTTACTACTGAGCTATATCTCCAGCCCTTATTTTTTATTTTGAGACAAGATCTCACTAAGTTGCTGAAGCTGGACTCAAATTTACAATCCTCTTGTCTCTGCCTCCAGAGTAGCTGGGATTACAGACATGTGCCACCACACTGGGCTAAGAGTCATCCTTAACATGAATGGGACCAAAGGGGAAAAATTGCTCAGGGGAAGCTGGTTAACTAGGACCCCCCGAGAGCCCTGAACAAGACAACAGGTAACAAAATAGACTAGAGGGAAAGTGAGTAATTGCTTGATTAATAATACCTTTTAGATACTAGCTTTATTTCTCTCATTGCTTTTATAATTCAAATAAATGACCTATAGGTATGTATTTCAAATGCCTTATAAAATCACATAAATCGGTCTTCTTATGTTTTATTATATTAAAGCTGGGTTACTGCGACTTCTTTCTAGTGAAAATGCCTCTCCTTCCTCACCTCCCTGGCCCTCTAGTTAGACTGAGCGCAAGGCCCCAGGCTACAGTGTCTCTTCCTATTCCATAATGTGCAGGACATACAGCGTATCTCAGAGGTTAATGGTGTGAATGTGGATGACAAAGACTTGCATTTGAATGTCAGTCCCATCAATTACTAGCCATGTGACCCTGGGCAAGTTCCCTTCCTTCAAGTCTCAATTTCCTCATCTGTAAAGTCAGATTAAGAGGAACTAAACCTCACAACGTTGTTGTAGGGAGCCCTGTGAGATCCAGCTTGATACATCTCGAGGATGCGTGGAGCATCAACACACAAGAAACATTCATGAAACGTTAACGAGACTTCACACCCCAGCCACCAGCCATTTCCAGCGATCAGTTTAGGCACATACATAGGACCCAGTTCTGCACAATGAGAAATAAAGAGACACTGGATGGGGGAGCTCTGGAAAAGGGTTCCAAGTTCTTTAAAACAACACAGGGGCCCCTTTTTTTGCCCTTCTGGTGAATGTGTCATGTGTGCAGTGGCCTTTTATAACTATGATTCCAGTAAAAGAACAAAATAATAGGACATCCTCTCCCATATTGTATCAAGGGAGTATGGCAAGCCAGGAGTGGTGGCACACACCTGTAATCTCAGTACTTGGGAGGCTGAGACAGGAGGATTACAGGTTCAAGGATAGCCTCAGCACTTTAGTGAGATTCTCAGCAACCTAGTGAGACTCTGTTTCAAAACAAAAAAGAAAAAGGGCTGGGGGGATATCTCAGGGGTAGAATGCCCCTGGATTCAACCCCCAGTACCAAAAAAAAAAAGGGGGGGGGCACAAGTGACGGTGTCTCACTTCTGAGACCAGGTCATAGAAAGCATTGCAGCTCTTGTCCCAAGTTTTCTCCCACTCTCGGCTCAGTCTGGGTGACTCACAACTCCTCCATGGAGGGGCTCACAGGGCAAAGAACTGAGCCTCAAAAGCTGAGTGAACTTTCTTGGAAGTGACAGGCACACTGCCTGGCTCCAACTTCACAAAACACCCTGAGCCAGAACCATGCAGCTAGGCTACTTCCAGGTCCCCAACCCACAGGACTTGTGCGACATACAAACTCACTGTTTTAAGCTGCTAAGTTTCCAAGTAATTCTTTTTGTTTGGTACTAGGGGTTGAACCCAGGGGAATTCTACTGCCGAGCTATCTCCAGTCCTATTTTACTTTTTTATTTTGAAACAGGGTTTCACTAAGTTTCTAAGGGCCTTACTAAGTTGCTGAGGCTGGCCATGAACCTGTGATCCTCCTGTCTCAGACTCCCAAGTACTGGGATTACAGGCATGTATCACCTTGCCCAGCTCTAAGTTTTCAAGTAATTCTTACATAGCAATATATAATTAAGAAGCTCCCTTACTTATAAGAACTAGATGAATGGTCTTCCAACATTTTTTTATAATGACCCATATAAATAAATACATTTATACATACATTATGAGATGAAAATAAACGTTTCCCACCTCACCCCCACAGTAATTATTACAGTGCATTCTGCTATATTCTTTTTTTTTTTTTTTTTTTGCGGTACTAGGGATTGAACTCAGGGGCATTCTACCTCTGAGCTACACCCCCAGTCCTATTTTTTATTCTTTATTTTGAAACCGAGTCTAAGTTGCGGAGTGCCTCACTAGGTAGCTGAGGCCGGCTGCGAACCCGGATCCTCCGGTCTCAGCCTCCCGAATGCTGGGATTACAAGCGTGCGCCACCACGCCCGGCTCATTCTGCTATATTCTATTTTATTGAAAAACATATACTAGATGTGATCTACTGAACTGAGCTTATGACCCACTAATGGGTTGCAGCCATCAGTTTAAAAGATAAACTCTATGACATCTAAAACTTCTATTGCTAACATGCTTTACCATCTCAAAGCAGGCTGAGGTAAAGGGAGAAGCAGGAGTCTAATAACCTCTGAGCTAAGCGACTATATCATTTCCTAGCATAACCACTTAGTACCAGCAGGGTCCTCCCCACCCACCACTGAAACAACAGCAGGAGTTCATACCTACAGCATCGCTGACTTCCAGAGCAGCCAATAATTGTTTTGAGACCTTAATCACCATCTGCATATTTCCAAAAAGTCCTTCAAAATCAACATTTGGTACCTGAGAAAAGGAAACAAAGCATAAAGATGCATGGAAATGAAATTAATGGCATAATCGCTAACATCTTTCTTTTCAAGGGTTGCACAAAAATTGCCCAAGGTCATTTCACCTTCACTTACTTTCACCAGGCTTCTAAAATAGAGACATCCAACATGACCTTTAGTGTTGCCCTTTGTTCTTGACCCAATTATGTTATAGTTGGATCTGGCACATACCCCCAAAGGCCCATGTGTTAAAGGACTGGTCTCCAGCCTGTGGTGCTACTGGGACGTGGTGAAACCTTGTAAGAGGTGGGGCCTAGTAGGAGAAAGGTCATGGGGGGGGGCATGACATTGAAAAGTGATACTGGGATCCCAACCCCTTCCCGTGGCTCTGTGTGTCCTGGCACCATGAGGTGAACAGCTTTGTTCCACCACACTCTTCCCACTGTGATGTTCTACCTCACCACAGGCTCTAAAGCAATGGAGCCAGCCTGTCAGAGACTGAAACTATGAGCCAAAATCAGTGTTCCCTCCTTTTAAATTAATGATCTTGTCGGGCAAGGTGGTACACACTTGTAATCTCAGTACTTGGAAGGCTAAGATAGGAGGATTGCAGGTTTGCGGCAGCCTTTGCAACTTAGTGAGACCCTGCTTCAAAATAAAAGAATAAGATAGGGCTGGGGGAATACCTCAGAGGTAGATTGCCCCTGAGTTACATCCCCAGTACCACAAAAAAATAAGTAAATAATCAGGTATTTTGTCACAGCAATGGAAAGCTGACTAACACAAACTGCTCTCTGCTATGCCACCATAGTAAAATGTCCATAGAGCCAGGTGTAGTGGTGCAGGAGGATCACAGGTTCAAGGCCAGCCTCCACCCTTAGCAACTTACTGAGACCCTGCTTCAAACTAAAAAATAAAGCCAGGTATAGTGGCACATGCATGTAATCCTAGTACTTGGAAGGCTGAGACAGGAGGATTGTAGGTTCCAGGCCAGCCTCAGCAATTTAGCAAGACCCTCAGCAATTTAGTGAGTTTCTGTTTTGTTTTTGTTGTTTTTTGTAGTAGAGATTGAACCCAGAGGCATTCTACCTCTGAGCTACACCTCCAGTCCTAGTTTTTATTCTTTATTGTAAAACATGGTCTCACTAAGTTGTTGAGGCTGGCTGCAAACCTGCAATCCTCCTGCCTCAGCCTCCCAAGTACTGGGATTACACGCGTGCACCACCACACCTGGCTTCAGAGACCCTGGTTTTTTTTTTTTTTGCGGTACTGGGGATTGAACTCAGAAGCATCCTACCTCTAAGCAATACCCCCAGCCCTATTTTTTATTCTTTATTTTGAAACAGGGTCTCACTAAGTTGCAGAGTGCCTTACTAGGTAGCTGAGGCTGGCCACGAACCTGGATCCTCCAGTCTCAGCCTCCCAAATGCTGGAATTACAAGCATGCGCCACCACACCTGGCAAGACCCTGTTTTAAAATAAAAAATAAAATAGGGCTGAGGATGTAGCTCAGAGGTAGAATGCTCCTGGGTTCCATCCCTAGTACAACACATGCAAACACATACAAAAAGAAAAGTCTATGGAACCAATTTAGTCTGTAATTATAGTGCAATAGCAGCCACAGGCTTTATGTCAAACCCAGTAAATCTCTATGGGAGCCCCATATCCTAATGCTTTAGGCCAGGACTGGATTCAAGTTTAAGCTAACTGTCTCCCACAGTCCCCACCTGTGCCTGCTGCAGGGGCACCATGATCCGCTCAATGCACATCTCCAGATCTCGAATGTAGTCTCTTTCAGTCTGAAGGAGTTCTTCCACCACCTTGGCCCTCTTTTCCAGCATCCTCTGCTCTGGGTTTTCAGTGGACACTGACCCAGAAGGGGCCACCAAAGAGGAAGACTGGGAGGAGAGAAGCGTCATTTCTAGAAGAAAAAGGAGACCAGTCAGCAGCTGTGGGTGTGAAAGCAGGACTCAACAGTTGCACTGAAAAGAAGCATTCCTTGAGAACCAAAGGTCTCCCCCTATGGTCTTCCCACCATCGGGAAATCTGATTGATCTCATCAGTGCTAAGCAAACAGATGGAGAGCTTAGCAAGCCATCCCTTCAGAGAATTCTCCTGTCCCTGCAATACCATTTTGATATTTTAGCCTAAAGAGCTGGCTCACTTTAAGAGGACCAATCAGTATCTGGGAGCGCTCTGTGAAAGAGGTTGAAAGGGTGGTGGGAGCCAGGCATGGTGGTGCATGTAATCCCAGCATTTGGGAGGCTGAGACTGGAGGATCCAGGTTCTAGGCCAGACTCAGCTTTCAAAATAAAGAATAAAAAATAGGACGGGGTTGTAGCTTGGAGGCAGAATGCCTCTGGGTTCAATCCCCAGTACCGAATTAAAAAAAAAAATAAGAAAAGAAAGGGTCGTGGACCTTATTGGGAACTGTTTTCACTTAATCAGCTATAAAACCTATCCCATGATCTCAGCGGCAGAAATACAAAGCTGGAGAATTAAAAACATAACATAAACATAGTGTGATATAGCACAATAGAAAGAATATTATGGGGAACACAACGTGCCAACTTGCCAAGGGGAAGAATTAGGAATCATCAATCTGAGATCTGGCTGATTGTTGGACTTGTCATTTTCCAGTCACTGTGATGGTGAACCAACATTAGCATATAGTTAGAGAATTAAAAAACGCTTAGAGTCTCCCTCTCAAGACATTAATCAAGGCTTACAGATTCTGGTTTCTAAAACCCCTTATCCACTAAAAGGAAACAGAATTCTTTGGAGAAATAGCTAACTCCAGGGCTAAGACAAGAAAAGTTATAGATGAACCTGAAATATCATCTGGGAAAAAGCAAGGTAGTGCCAGACAACATGGTGGAAGGGTTCCCACTGGCCAAATCTCACATGATTTAAGAATGAAGTAAGCACACTGATGGATTATAATCCATTGAATAAAATAAGAATCCATAAGTTCATACTCATAATACATAAGTGCACAAATAAGTAGAGGAGAAAAGAACTCTTGAAGATAGGATGTCAACTCATGAATAGAAGGAATAATGGAGTTTTTAAAAATCACCATTTTGCAACCATCAGAATAAAATTAGGTTCAGGTAAAACCATTAATAGATGATTCTGGTGTTACTGGTGGGGTTGGATGATGATCAGGATATCTACATAGTTTTGAGTTACTACAAATTACATATTAATTATAAAAATGAAAAATAGAGAAATGGAAAGTACTATGACTCAATAATCCTATGACCAGAAATAGGCAAATACATATCGTGTGCTTCCAAATGTCTTGTCTGGAAACAATACAGTTATCTCTTAGGTACCATCCTGGTCACAAATGTGTCATTTAAAGGAACCTTGAGGAAACATCAAACTTAAATTGGGGATTTATGTTCTTCAAAGTGTCAATGTCATGAAAGAAAAAAAAAAAAGCCCCTGAAGAACAGTTCCCAATTACTAAATATGACTAAGGAGATGACAACTAAATTCATAATGTGGTTCTGCCTTGTATTCTGATTTAGAGAAAAAACTGTTTCAAGAGACACTACTAAGTGAGGTATGATGGTGCACACTTGTAATCCCACTACTTGGGAAGCAAAGAAAGGAGATCACAGGTTTGTGACCAGCCTCAGCTACTTAGTGAGGCCCTCTGCAACTTAGTGAGACCTTGTTTCAAAATAAAGAATAAAAATATAGGGTTAGAGGTGTAGCTTGGAGGTAGAATGTCCCTGGGTTTAATACCACCAAAAAAAAAAAAGAGAGAGAGAGACAACTACTAGGAAAATTGATGAAAAAGGAGCCAGGTATGATTGCACAGGGCTATAATCCCAGGTATTCGGAAGGTGAGGTGGGAGGATTACAAATTCAAAGCCAGCTGGGGAAACTTAGCAAGACCCTGTCTCAAAATAAAATAAAAAGGGCTGGGGAAGCCAGGCATGGTGACTTACACCTGTAATTTTAGTACTTGGGAGGTGGAGACAAGAGGATTGTAGGTTTGAGGCCCATTTTAAAAAATTAGTGAGACCCTGTTTAAAATAAAATAAATAGGGCTGGGGGTGTAGCTTGGAGGTAGAATACTTCTGGGTTCAATCCCTAGTCTCACGCACACACACACACACACCAAAAAAAAAAAAAAAAGCTGGGCTGTAACTCAATAGAAGAGCTCTTGCCTAATACGTGTGAGGCTCTGGGTTCTATATCCAAACTGCAAGAAAAGAAACTAGAATGATAAGCTGTAGATTAGATAAATTATTAAATTAATTTTCAATTCCCTGAAGTGGCAATTCTATTGTGGTCATGTAAGAGAAAATCCATGTTCATAGAAAATACACAGTGAAGCCGGGCATGGTGGCACACGCTTGTAATCCCAGCATTCAGGAGGCTGAGACAGGAAGATCTGGGTTCGCGGCCAGCCTCAGCTACCTAGTGAGGCACTCCGCAACTTAGTGAGACCCTATTTCAAAATAAAGAATAAAAAATAGGTCTGGGGGTATAGCTCAGAGGTAGAATGCCCCTGAGTTCAATCCCCAGTACCGAAAAAAAAAAAGAAAATACACAGTGAATGGGCCTAGCCTGCGCGAAGCTAAGAGCATGGGACATGCAACAGACTCTCAGATAATTGAGAAAGAGAGAGAAAAAACAACAAGAACAACAAAAAACAGCAAAATGTTAAGTACTGGTGATTTAAAGTAAAGGATATACAAGAGATTCTTTGTATTGCTGTAATTTTCTGTAAATGTGATATTCAAAACAAAGTTTTAAAAGACAGAATGGCAGCCCAGCATGGTTGCACATGCCTGTGATTCCAATACTTGGGAGGCCAAGACAGGAGGATTGCAGGTTCGCAGATTAGAGGACAGCCTTAGCAAAGTAGTGAGACTCTCATCAACCTAGCAGGACCCTTTTTCAAAATAAAAATAAAGTAGGGCCAGGGTTGTAACTCAGAGGTAGACTGTCCCTGGGTTCGATTCCTCAGTAACACTAAAATAAATAAATAAATAAATAATAATAATAATAATATTAATAATAATAATGGAAAATATCTTTTGAACTTTTTTTTTGTTAGAATGAATGGCAAATTTTCAAGCATAGCTCTCATTTAATCATGATGCTAAATTATGATTCTAAATTAATTATAGCTGGATGTAGAGGTGCATGCTTGTAATTCCAATACTTGGGAGGCTGAGACAGGATCACAAGTTCACAACCAGTCTTAGCAACTTAGTGATACCCTGTTTCAAAAAAAAAAAAATAGGGGTGGGGGTGTAGTTCAGAGGTAGAATGCCCCTGGGTTCAATTCTCAGTACCACAAAAAATTAATTAATTAATTGTAATGAAGATACAATTTAAGGGCTTCCTATATGCTAGACAAACCCTTTACCAGTGAGCTACACACCCAACCCCACAAAATCCATTTTTAGTGGACTTTTTAAATTTTCTTTGTGATTTCAAAGCAATAGACTCTCTATCCCAAATATGATCTCATTAGTGATAAAGCTGAAAAAAAATTAACTCATTTTTAATACAAGACTAGAAAGCTCTAGAAAGGGAGAACATTTACTGAATTCCTAATGCATGTGAGGTAACTTACAATGTCCCTGAATTCATTTAATACTCCCAGTAAAACTCTAAAGTAGGAATTATTACTCCTATTAAATAGGTTTAAATCCCAGGTTTTAAGAGGCTGGCCAACTTGCCTGAATTTACGCAGCAAGTAAATGGCAGTTCTGGAATTACGATCTAAATATACTGAAGTCCAAATCCTGTCGACTTAATCCTGGACCATTTTGCTCCCCTAGCCTGGAATCTCAGCTAGAAAAAGTTAGGGGCCTATGTGCTTCAAATCTGAAAAATTCCTTGAAAAATATTCACTCCTAGGAATCAAAGTTCTACTAATTACAGTACTTAAAACTGCAAAGCACCAGGGAGCATGTCCTCATCAGTCAGAAGCCAGCATCCAACAGCATCCAGGCTGTTAGGTTTTTATTTATATTAAAAATGAGAAAAACAAATGTTAACAATTCTTTCACATTGCCTACATATCTTCTTTTTTTTTTTCTTTCAGATGAGATTTATAAGCTTTTGAACATTCCTTAAAAAACAAAACCCAAAACACCTTAGTGTTTTTTAAAAACCCCAATTGGGATGGTTTTTGCAGTTTCCTGGGTATCACCACTGAGAATCTGATTCAGCAAATCTGGGTGGGAACTGGTAATCTGCCATTTTAACCATACCCCAGGTGCTTCTGAAGAGACCAGTGAACTTCAGGCTCCACAAACATATTAAGTAACACTGAGAGTTTTCAAACATTAGGTTAGATAAAAAGTATCTGGCTTGAAATTATTCCAAACCTAAAACTGCTTTTTCTTTACTTCAAAAAAGTTTGATCTAAAATTATAGTGGGCTGAGGATGTAACCCACTGGTAAAGCACTTGCCTAGCATATGTGAAGCCCTGGGTTAGATCCCTACCACTGCAATAAAATAAAATAAAAGCTTAGTATTTGGGATAACCACGTGAAAGGCCCTTAGTCAGCTGCAGTGGGAACAGGCTTTGAACCTGCACTTACTTCCCTGCTACTTAGCTGGAGAGCCCGTGAAAGTTCACCTCTGGGTGAAAGTTCACCTCTGGGCCTCAATGTCCTCAACTGTGAAAGAATACCTGCTTTGCAGAGTCACTGAAGGAATTAAACAAGGTAATAATTTTTAAAAAAAGGTGGTCTTTCCCCACCGTGGGCCAGAAGTTGCCATCTGTACCATATCAAGGTAAAATGCACAAAGTAGGAAAAAAAAAAAAAAAAAGCCCGTTCATCCACTCTAAAATTCTATTTTCCTATAAGAACAGTAAAATCTGAGGAAGAACAAGCACCATGGGAGGAAACTGGGGTCTGGTATCAGCCTACCAATAAAATGTGCAGACCGGCTCTCCTTTTCTTCCTAGGATGACCCTGTTGTGTTAGGAGCAGGAGCTGTTTGCAGTGTAGTTGTAGGGAAGGCCATTCCTTCTTGGGCTGGTGCATTACCCCCATGCTCACCTCCCACAGTTCTAAGGAAAAGAGCTGGTTAACCCACAACTTCCACGACTCTAACTCACACTTCTAAGGAGTTAAAAAGCACATCTGGGCACAGGCTGGGGGAGGAAGGCTGTCTTCAGCCTGGAAAACCTCTGGGGGCTAGGTGCCAAGCTGTCTTGGGTGGGGCTCTGTAGGAGCCTGTCCCCCATCCTTTGGTGCCAGATCCAGGATCTCCCAGGGCCCCAGAACATACCTGCAGTGCCCAGGAGTGGGTCCTAGGGTCCAGAGGCCGAGTAGAACCTCCCCAGAGCTCAGGAATGCTCTGCAATCCCCAAGCCCTTTGAATTGGGTGAGCACGTCCCTCCCTCGGGCTTCCCACATTTCCATATGAATTGCTCCAGGCGCCCAGGCTATCACAGCGGCCGGCTCTAAAGGATGGAGCTGGACTCCTCCCCACTGGATGGAGTCGCAGAGCAGCCTTGCTGGGAGCACGAAATACCTTTCTGTTTGTTTTCCTCTCGTGTCCTAAAATCCTTGAAATTTCACCTCATTTCCAAGTTTTAAGCCAAAATTATTATCGCTTATTTTTTCTACTCCTGCTAAGATTTGTTTTGGGGGAGATCCCCTTTTCAGGGAAGAATTTGCAAGGCCACCAGTGCCAAGTGCTAAGAGGCAGCAAGGAAGTGGGCAGCACTGTCTGCTGGGCCCTGCTCTGCCGTCCCTCTCCCTGGCCAGGAAGTGCCTTCACTTTGCCCCAGGGCTCTGCCAAGGAGCCCCAACCTTCTACCCTAGGTCCCTAACACTGAGGCTATCGGAATGCAGCAGATCTGGAAGGGCAGGAGTGATTACAGGAACCAGGAGCCCCTCACACCTTAAAGACATTCACACCTTAGAGGAGCCAGGGGAGGAAAAAGATCAAAATATGCCATTTTTGTAAGAAAATGAAAGGAAAGAAAGCGAGGGGAAATGAGGAAAAATAAAACACTGCAAATATCCTTCTACACTTCTATCCATCTGCTTAATATGTAAATATACAGAGAAGGGTCCAGAAGGGGAAAACACCAATGTCAGCACAGCACTTGCCTCAGGGAAGGATTGGGGGCTTGGGGGTAGAAGCTGAGATCCCGGGGGACTTGAGCTTCATCAGTATGCATTTATTTGCAGTACTGGGGATGGAAACCCGGGCCCCATCCCCTTCACTCAATCAGTACTTTTTTAAATGACAAAAGAGCATAAGAAATTTTAAAGAAAAATCTGTCTTGCTAAGATACCTTTGTTGGTGAAATTTTAAGTAATCTGAAAGGAGGCAACTTCTGGTAAGTAGCCCTTCTCACTGCATCTAAAATCACACTGATGCCTGTGAGGCTGTATTGGATGGTGAGCTGCAGAGCAAATGCTCCCCTCCACCATCTCATGGAACTCCTTTTGATTTTCAATATTTATTTATTTGTTTATTTATCTATTTATTATTTTTTGGTGGTACTGGAGGACATCCTACCTCTGAGCTACAACCCTAGCCCTATTTTATTTTTATTATGAAACAGGGTCTTGCTAGGTTGATAAGAGTCTCACTATTTGCTAAGGCTGTCTTCGAATCTGGGATCCTCCTGTCTCAGCCTCCCAGGTACTGAGATTACAGGTGTGCGCCACCACATCTGGCTTCAAACCTATCTAAACAGGTACTTAAGAGGCACTTACTGCGTGTGGCAAGCAATGCTCTAGGCACTTACAAACATTAGTGGGGTTTTTTTGTTGTTGTTTTTTTTTACTCTTCATAACAACCACTACTCTTGTCCCCATTTATTGATGGGGCAGGAAGAGAGATCAAGTAGCTGGCCCAGTAAGTGGAAGAGCTGGGCTGTGAGCCAGCCTGGCCCAGGCTCAGCTCTTCGCCAGTAGGTGTCTTGCCTCCAGAGCTTTCCTCAGACACGCCAGTCCTGTGAGTTGTGACTGGGAATTCCATTTCTGGGTTTGGTGCCCATTTGACGAAGCTGAAGCAGGACAATGCTAAAGCACAGCACAAGCTAATCTTTAGAGTGACAGTTTGCCTGCTCTAAGACTGCAAAGGGATGTATCTGAGTATAAATGTATGGATTCATGGTATCTGTTAAACCCATTCATAAATTATAAACCCTCAGAGTCAAATTGAGCAGAGTTGTATACGCAATAAATATTCAATAGTATTCCAGGTAATTTATGGCAGAAATTATGTGAAATGAAGCAAGTGAAAGGACTATTTTATCATGTCCTTTAATTTTAAAAACTAAAAGAGGAGCAAGGAGAAATGGGCCAATATATAAAAACTGTAATAATTTTTTTCTCTCTCTCTCTTTTTTTTCCCAGTGCTGGTGATGAAACCCAGGCA
Source organism: Graphiurus murinus (assembly GCA_004027655.1). Classification (NCBI taxonomy): domain Eukaryota; kingdom Metazoa; phylum Chordata; class Mammalia; order Rodentia; family Gliridae; genus Graphiurus; species Graphiurus murinus. The sequence goes on along the minus strand of PVLC010004558.1, from coordinate 54,199 downwards.
AGGGATCTTACCACTGAGCTACATCACCAGCCCCCCAAAAACCAAACCTTTTATCCTCAGGGTCCATTTTTTTTTTTTTTTTTTTTTTTTTTTTGCAGTACTGGGGATTGAACTCAGGGGCATTCTACCTCCGAGCTATACCCCCAGCCCTATTTTTTATTCTTTATTTTGAAACCGGGTCTCACTAAGTTGCGGAGTGCCTCACTAGGTAGCTGAGGCTGGCCGCGAACCCGGATCCTCCGGTCTCAGCCTCCCGAATGCTGGG